>CM057337.1:392095316-392342019 GCA_030015575.1 Agapanthus africanus | reverse complement strand
CACATCAAACTCGAGTTTACGTCGTCGTCGATCTGCGTATGACTTCTGTCTGCATTGGGCCGCTTTCATTCTATCTTGTATCAAATGAATCTTCTCTGTAGTTTCTTGTACTATCTGCGGTCCCAAAATACCACTCTCACTAAGTTCCGTCCAGCAAACGGGTGATCGACATTTCCTTCCATACAAGGCTTCAAAGGGTGCCATCTGGATCGTCTCCTGAAAACTGTTGTTGTATGAGAATTCTACCAAAGGTAGGTGACGATCCCAACTACCACCGAAATCTAGGCTACAAGCCCGAAGCATATCCTCTAGTATCTGAATGGTCCGCTCCGACTGACCGTCTGTCTGTGGGTGAAAAGCTGTACTAAAACTTAGTCGTGTACCAAGAGCGTCCTGAAGCTTCTGCCATAGCCTGCTCGTGAACTGGGTACCTCGGTCTGATACTATGCATGTCGGCACTCCATGTAGACGTACAATCTCATCAATATAAACCTGTGCATACTGAGCAAATCCATACGTCGTCTTGACTGGAAGAAAATGAGCGGCTTTTGTCAATCTATCTACAATCACCCAAATTGAATCATACCCTATGCTAGTCCTGGGTAGACCCACCACAAAATCCATGGAAATCTGTTCCCATTTCCATTCTGGAATGGGTAAGGGCTGCAGTTCTCCGGCCGGCCTCTGGTGTTCTGCTTTGACTTGCTGACAAGTCAAGCATCTTGAAACATATTCTGTAATGTCCCTCTTCATTCCTTCCCACCAATAAATATCTTTCAAATCACGATACATTTTGGTAGAACCAGGATGGATACTGTATACTGATCTGTGGGCATCCTCCAAAATCTCACGCCTCAATCCGTCAGAATCTGGCACGCAGAGACGAGTCCTAAAACGTAATACTCCATGATCATCAATCACGAACTCCGTCTCCTTGCCCTGCCTAACTTGATCCATAATCTCCATCATGCGAGTATCTGTAGGCTGCGCCTCTTGAATACGATCCAATAACTGAGACCTAGTGCGAACATGTGCTAACTGACCTCCTGCCGACATGAACTCAAACTGTATGCGACTATCACATAAGATCTGCCAGTCTGTAGAAGACTGTCTCTGCAAAACGCTTAATTGAGATAAATTACCTCTAGGCCTCCGACTCAAGGCATCTGCTACCACATTTGCTTTGCCTGGGTGGTACAAGATCTCACAGTCGTAATCCTTCACCAGTTCCATCCATCTACGCTGCCTGAGGTTCAGATCTTTCTGCTGAAAGATATACTTTAAACTTTTATGATCTGTGAAGATTTGACACGATTCTCCATACAAGTAATGTCTCCAAATCTTCAATGCGAATACTACAGCAGCCATCTCTAGATCATGAGTGGGGTAGTTTTGTTCATGCCTCTTCAACTGTCGAGAAGCATAGGCTATAACTCGGCCGTGTTGCATCAACACACAGCCTAGACCCACTCTAGAAGCATCGCAATACACGACGAAACCCCCTGCCCCGGAAGGTAATGATAATACAGGTGCAGTCGTCAAACGCGTCTTCAACTGTTGGAAACTCTGCTCACACGCATCTGTCCACTGAAATGGAACTTCCTTCTTAGTCAATCCTGTCAAAGGTGCTGCTATCCGTGAGAAATCCTGTACGAAGCGTCTGTAATAACCTGCCAGACCTAAGAAACTCCGAACCTCCATAACTGACATAGGCCTGGGCCAGTGTTGTACCGCTTCAATCTTCTTTGGGTCTACACATATACCTTCTCTCGTAACTATGTGACCCAAGAACTCCACACTATCGAGCCAAAAAGCACACTTAGAAAATTTTGCATACAGCTGATGCTCCTTCAAGGTCTGCAATGTGATACGTAAATGCTGCTCGTGCTCCGTCTGACTCCGAGAATATACAAGAATATCATCTATGAATACTATAATAAACCGATCGATAAATGGTCTAAAGATACGGTTCATCATATCCATAAAAGCTGCTGGAGCGTTGGTGAGTCCGAACGACATCACCAGAAATTCATAATGCCCATATCTCGTACGAAATGCCGTCTTCGGAATATCTTCCTTCCGAACTCTCAATTGATGATACCCTGACCTCAAGTCAATCTTTGAGAAAAACCCAGCTCCTTGCAACTGATCGAACAAATCATCTATACGTGGTAATGGATACCTGTTTCGTACAGTGACGCGATTCAGCTGTCGGTAGTCAATGCACATCCTCATACTACCGTCCTTCTTTTTAACAAATAAGACAGGAGCTCCCCACGGTGAAACACTGGGACGAACTAGTCCTCTATCTAACAACTCTTGCAACTGGCCCTTGAGTTCTTTCAATTCCGTCGGTGCCATTCGATAGGGTGGTATAGAAATAGGCCCTGCACCCGGAATCAAGTCGATGCAAAATTCGATATCTCGTTCAGGTGGCAATCCTGGTAACTCAGCAGGAAATACCTCAGGAAATTCTCGTATGATCGGGATTTGGTCCAATGGAACTTCAGCGACCCCTATGTCCTGAATAAAAGCCAAGAACCCATGACAACCCTTCTTCAAGAGCCGCCCCGCACAAAAAGCAGAAATCATGTTGACAGGGGTTAACTTGCAATCCCCCTGCACAATAAACACCGGTTCACCTGGAAAACAAAATCTAACCGCTTTTCCTCTACAATCTACATAGGCATGACAAGCGGCTAACCAATCCATCCCAAGAAGTATGTCAAAATCTAACATGTCCAGGAGAATCAGATCAACTAACGAATCTCTACCACCAATACGTACCGAACACGATCTGAATACGTGCCGAGCTATAAAAGAATCTCCAACCGGAGTAATCACTACCAAAGGTAACTCTAATAATGACGACTCTTTCCCCAACAAAAGTGCGAATCGTGAAGATACATAAGAATGTGTAGAACCGGGATCAAATAAAACATGTGCCTCTAATGAGCATACTGTAAGAGTACCTGTCACGACTGCATTTGATGCTTGGGCATCCTGTGGAGTCAGCGCAAAAACCCGTGCCTGGCCCCTGCCCGCATCCTGTCGTCCTCTACCTCTATCTCCTCTACCTCTCTGAGCACGTCCTGCAAAGCCTCGACCTCGTGGTGCAACTACCTGGCGTGTAGCGCCAACTGGGGGAGGAAGTAAAGCCATCGGTGTAGGAGGTGGAAGGGGTAAAGCAGCCTGTGGAGTAACGGTCCTTCCCTGAGATCTACAGTCCCGCGCAAAGTGTCCGGGAAGTCCACAACTATAACAGGTAGATGGTGGTCTCTGATCATCAGGATAAGAACTGAACATCTGGCCCTGTGTCCAACCTCGTCCGACACTGCGGCCTGTATATTTGTCTGGATATGACCCTCTACCTCGGCCAAACTGTCTATTTGTCGGCACGACCGGTCTACTCCTCTTTGGCTCTGGAACGACCCCTGACTCGCTCAAACGCTCCTCTACTCGAATCGCCGCATCCATGGCCTGTGCATATGTATCAAAATGCTGGGAGCCTATCGCCAGATACAACTGTGTGTCCAAACTCCTTAGGAACCTCTTCACCCGAAGCTCCTCTGTAGGTACTAAGTATGGGGCATATCGCGACAGCTGGGTGAATCGTAAGTCATAATCTGCTACTGACATACTTGCTGATTTCCTCAACGCTTCAAAACTGCTAGCTCTAGCGTCCCTCACACCCTGGGGAAGAAATCTGGCAAGAAATACTGTAGAAAACTCGGTCCACGTCATCGGAGGAAGATTCGTAGCTCGCCCTCTTTCCATCGACTCACACCACTCCTGTGCAAGTCCCTCCAAACGAAAGCTAGTCAGCTCAACTGACCTCGCATCAGAACATCGCAATGATCTGCCAATCCTCGCCATCCTATCAAGAAAAGACTGAGGATCTTCCGCCACATCGGTCCCTGTAAATACCGGGGGTCTCAATCTCATAAACTCTGCAAGTGATACCTCCATCACTCTCGTATCTACTGGCGCTACCGTCTGTGTAGGTTGTACTTCGGACTCTGCTACGGTCGGTGCTGGATCTGATCTCAATATTCGAGTGGCCTCAGCTAACTGTCCTACCACTCGCTGTAATCCCAACATACCCTCCTCAATCCTAGTCATGCGATCTGGAGGAGGATCAACATGCTCATGCACCGCCGGAACGTCCGGTGTACCAGTCGTCATCACAGGTGGACTCGCCCTAGCTGCATCTCTAGCTGCAGCTCGCCTAGCCCGTGTAGCCATAGCAACTGGAATAAGAAACGAGAGTTGATAAGGTGTGGGAACAGAAGCAATCAATAACGAAGAATCAACGGAAGAATAGATCAAGATAAACATCCTAAGGTTAGTTAGGCTGAATACGATAACGTAAATATGCCGCGGAACATACGTACGGTACTGCATTCGTCCTAATTCACCTACTCCATCAAACCAAAGGTCATCCTAACTCTCGGACTTACATCAACCTATTGAAATCCCTTACTGAATTCCGTAAGGTTACTCCTAATCTCTGATACCAACTTTGTCACGACCCAAGTTTGGATGTGACAGGCACTTAGATTGTATCATATCTAAAGATATGCACAAGTCCAAGTAAGCCGAAAACCAAGATCAAAATACCTTTTTGCGGAATTACTTATGAAAATTTAGTTTTTAAGTAAAAATCTCAATTTATGAAGTTAATTTATTAAACAAATAATAAAGGTTAAGTTTAGTTGTATTCCTAGTTGGAACCAACAATATTAACAATGAACATGAATATAAACATATAGAACATCACTGTGAATTTCATAAAGAAAGAAATAATGATACTGACCAACATATCTTAACTGTCCATATATATTCCATCTCTCATTCTAAGACAAAATACAGGTTTGATGGAGACTTTCTAGATACAAAATACAAAATCAAAAAGGAAGGTTACTACACATGTAACCTACCTATCAAAAGATGGAATACAACTGCAAACGTAGCTCTGCCTCGCAGCTACCCGTCCACTCTATCCCTGCAAGGAACTGTGGCACAACGGGGGTGAGTTGCCAACTCAGTGAATATGACTAACATATAACGGCGAATAAAGTAAATATGACAATCATGCTACTGAATATGAATCAATATGAATATGAGTATATGTGAAGTTCAACAATAAATCTCATGATACTTCGGAAATCACAACTCAATTAAAATCATTTCTCAGTGTCCATCAACGACACAAAACTTCCATTTCTTATAGGCATCATTCCCCGAATGATCCTGAATCAATAATACCGGTCGTTATCATCCAGATACACGCCGTATTTTTATCACTGACTCCGGTATCGAGTAACCTCGCTAGGCTCCCCCGTCTCAATACGGCTATCCTGCCCCTCGGTCTCGACCGGGTCCACCATGTATCCAACTGTATATCTCCCCCACTCAGTATGGATAACGCGAAATCCGCGACCGTATATCTCCCCCACTCGGTCCGGAATAAAACCAAAACAGAAATCATCTCATGGTGGACATGACACATCAATCATAAAAACACTGGATTTATGTAATAGTATTCAAAACTCAAAACCATAAATCCTTAATTCTGCATTTACCTCATATATAACACAAAACACGCATAAAGTAACATGATGTCAATGATGCAATCTACTACTATAATTGTTATGTAAAATACGATATAAATCCATGTTAACAAGTATGATATTTAAGTGTAAGTGACATGGCAATATCGACGAGGTATGTGTAGCATATAAGATGTGCACGTGGCATGACTCGTCGATAATTGTGAAGTGTTCTAATCGTCTCATCAATTTATATGAATCTATGATGAATGCATATTGTCAATTTGACATAACGATATAAGCATCAAGTTAAGTAGAGCTACGGGCGAAACACGTCATCTTTACAAAATTCCCCGGTAGATGTTTAGTCTACTCACCGGAAAAGTCGAATCTACTCCGGAATTGCTAATCCTTTCCCTTTCCTCGCGGCTTCCGAAATTCTTGTATCCGAGTCCTCCAAAATTTGCTGTAGGAATAACCCTCCAAGATTGAGTTAGAGACAGTGTGCGAATACTTTGTCTCAATACACCCAATGATTCTCAACACATGAGATGGAATGGGTGGAGGTTAATGAAGTTGCCAATGAGAAAAATGTGAGCACAAGGATTTTTCTAGTCAAAAATAGATCTCGGCCAAGATGAGAAATAGTGCTCTGGCTTGGAGGAAATTGCTTGCTGGAAATTTTGGCTTGGCTAAATATTTGCTCACTGTGGGTTGTTGTGAAGTGTTGTAATGATTGTGTTAATTAATTCAAGCCACACCTAAAATTAAACCATCACCTAAAGAAATGGGTGGGGCCACGAAATTGATGTGCTGCAGGAATTCAGCCACTTGTCTCAAGTCCACTTCTCAAATGCATGCAAGCTTCCACATCATTCATGAGTCACCAAGCCAATATTTAATCCTCCACCAATTAATACCAATTAATCCCAGCACACTCCAAATTGGCAGCCACCCAAATTAAACCTTGTGTCATGCTACTATGCAAAGCCTCATGCAAAAGCCCACTGCCCAAAACTCCAAAACAAATGGGCCACGGAATTTCAAGGAGAAATCAACCAAGGAATTTGGATCAGTCCAAAAAGAAATGATGACTTATCAATTTATTATTAATTTAATTTATTTTATTTATTTCTAAATATTCCAAATGTTACAGGTACAAAGTTGTTCGTCTGATTTTGAAAAGGTTGGGGTTGGAAGGGCTGCTGAAATTGGTGTTGAGTTTGTTGTTGCGCTTGTTGTTGCGGCGGAGGGGGCCTTTGGAAATTGTTGCTTTGGAATTGATTTTGATTCTGATTCCAGGTGAAATTGGGGTGGTTCCTCCAACCGGGATTGTAGGTGGAAGAGTATGGATCATTCCTCGGTCTTTGCTGGAATGCAGCATTAACCTGATCCTGTCCCTGCGATGGTGGATTGTAAGGACACTCTTCGGTTAAGTGAGAAGGATCGGAACAACAAGCGCAAATGGTGCGAAGGGGGAGAACAGGGGTAGGAGCAGGAGAAGAAAATTTGCTCTCTATCGCTTCAAGCTTTCTCGTTATTGCAGCCATTTCAGCTTTCATCGCAATAGAGACATCAAGTTGGTGAATTCCTACCCTAGACTGACCGGTAGAAGTGGAGGTAGAAGAAGAAGAAGTCGGTCTGGTGCACTCCCATTGTAGCGTTTGCTCCGCAAGGTCGTCAAAGAATTGCCACGCTTCCTCGTCAGATTTCGATAGGAAGTGGCCCTGACAGATGGTTTCCAACAACTGCTTTGTTGCTGGGTTCAGGCCCTCATATAAGATTTGGCAAAGTTGCCATCTCTCGATACCATGGTTAGGACACTGAACAAGAAGGTCTTTGTACCGGTCAAAGCACTTCCAGAAGGGTTCAGAAGGAAGCTGAGAGAATTGGTTGATTTCATTGCGGATCCTTGCGGTTTTATGTTTCGGATAAAATTTCTTTAGAAACGCTTTAACAAACTCGTCCCAACTGGTTATTGAGTGGGAAGCGGTGCTATACAGCCATTTTTCAGCAAGATCGCATAAAGTGAACGGAATGACCCGTAGACGTATAGCATCGTCCGACAGCTGGGTGGTTTTCATCATGGCACAAACGTTTTGAAATTTATTGATGAAGATATAGGCATCTTCAGATTCAAGCCCATGAAATCGTGGAAGCATGTTGATGAAGTGGGGCTTAATTTCAAAATTATCCCTATTGGCCGGTGGAAGAGAAAGGCAGGTGGGAAGTGCAGAACAGGTGGGATAGAAACGATCCTGGAGCGCGATTCGCTGCGGCGCTACAACAGACGGAGGTAGTGGGTTATTGGTCTCCGTAGGAGGTGGAGCCAATCCAGGGGTAGTCAAAGAGATGTTCGGATTAAATCCTGACATCGCGGAAGAAGAGGTTGGTGATGGTGAAGGTGAAGATGTATGAACAGAATTCCGGTCAACGTTGGAGTTGGCCGGCAAAGGTAAAGGTGAAAGAGGAGTGGACGGAGTTTCGACGTCTGAGTCGATCGCGTAGTCGGTAGCGACTAACGTAACGTGGACTAGACGGGCGCTAGTGTCCCGAGTCCAAGCGGACATACACTAAACGAGTTTAGTATAGTCAAAGCGGAGAAGGTGAGGGTAAGAAAACGTCAATGGAGAAAGGTGATGGGTGGTGGGTGAAAAATTGATTTTGGCGACAAAAGGCAAGTTTTTATAAAAGTTTTTGATTTTTTCCTTTTTTTTTAGAAAGAGCTTTACAGAAATATGTACGGATTTACGGCTTTAAGCAATCACAAACAAGATATGCACAATCACACCTAGATCTAGGGTCACCTAGGTCAGCTAGACAGCTCCTAACTGTTCCAAAGAACTAGAAACAGGACCTCAAACCGCCTCTTCTCCGCCAATTGCGGCCAGATAAGTGCCAGGTAAGTGGGAGGTTGTCCAACGCTTTCGCGAAGTTCCTTAATTAAATAACCACTTGCCTTCGTCACACTTGCCTAGACACCGCAAAGTCAGGATATGATAAACGGCCGATTCCTGTAATTAGTCCTCTGTCCTATTGAGCGCGAAGTCCTTAGGGCTGAGTCTAGTATTTTTTTAATTTAACAATGGTCAATGCATATGCTTTTTATGATTTCTGGGGTCCTGGGAAGGGTGATGAAATCCCCACCCAATCTGAATTGGTTTCAAGCCCCTTAAGTCCGTATTAATGAATGCAAAGCGATAACAAATCAACTGCAAACAATTTTTATTTTTAGCGCGGCGCAAAGAATCCTGCACAAGAACAGTTTATTGGAAGGGGGAAGAGAGTTTGCGCAAAGAATGCTGCAGAAAACACAGTTTATTGGAGTCCAGAGGAGTGGGGAGGAAGAGAGAGACTCACCAGAAAAATTTAGCACCCCGAAGACACTAAATGGCCACGGTTCCGCGGCCAAACACCTGCTTAGGCCGCGGTTCCGCGGCAATGTGGAGGGATCATGCTTCCAAAATTTTTAGGTGTGTTGTTCTAGGAGTCCTCTGCTTGTCTGGAGTTGCTGAATCTTAATTTGCTTGCTGTATCTGCTCCAGATTTTTACAGTAGACCGTTTGCTTCGTTTTGATCCGTCGCGGTGTAGCCGCGAAATGTGGGTCTATCTTCCCACGTCTTTGGCACTGAACTCGAACTCCGTATTATCCTGCACACTTGCACAAAAACTAATCAAAAATAACAAAATGATTTTTTACAACGTATATTTTTTTTTGTTTTGTTTTTCGGTTATATTTATATTCACAAGTTAACCCGAAATTACATAAAGAAATAAAATACCGTCTCCCCGGCAACGGCGCCATTTGATTGGTAGAGATTCTGCGTGTTCAAGTTTTAGTTAATTACCGCAATCAAGACGGTTTCGCTTGTAGCTAGCCGGTTGAGTACGGGTCGTCCGCAGGGAGATGGGAATCTTTTTCTATGTGTTTTAACGAGTTAAGTCCGAAGGTCCAGATTTTGTTTGTGATTATCTAAGTGGTAAAATGATATGTAAAGAGAGCTAGTTAGGGTTAGGATTAGGTTAGTTTGAGTTAGGAGTCGCTCACTTCTTTCGTTGCCACTCTTAATATCGGTGTTACGGTAATCGGCAACAACGGGGATTAGCACGACTAGGAAGGAACTTGCGAGTATAAGCTAGGCTTTCCAACGCTTAAGTTCTTCCTTTTGGTGCTTGTCCGTCCGTTCTTGGCTCTTAGCCATAACCTCCGGTTAATTCAACCACAACCGGTCTCACTACGAAATCACCACTATCATGTAGGATAGAGTGCCGTAAGGAGCGGATTGTGGTTCAATTAACGGGAGTTGATTTTAAGATGTTGGGCAAGGAAAGAGTGAGAGAGATTTCCTTCTATCAAACTTCCCTTATCCTACCCTAACAAGTATGAAACTACTCACACATCATAATGAAAAGGAAACAAAACAAAAGAGAAAGATAGAAAGAAAGAGATTATACGATAACAACTAGCTATTTGCGACCTCACCTTGGCAAGGATCAAGCGTAAGCATCATGGTTGTTTTAAGGATAAAGAAAAAGAGAGAAGAAAGAAACAACAAGAAATAACAACAACTAAGTTAACAAACGAAAATTACAACAATTAACAAGTTAACTAAAGAACAAGAAAAGCATGATAAGTAAACGGTTCTTCTTTATTCATCATTCTTCACTCACAAAAGCTCACTACAAGATTTTCAATGGAGAAGAGATGAGAAGAGGAAGAAGAAACAAGTATTCTAAACCTAGAAAAATACAAGATTATGCCCTCTTGGCTTCATAAGGTTCTGGGCTATTTATAGGCAGGGAAAAGGAAATCTAGGGCAATATTCTGAATGTACATAGAAAGACCAAAATACCCCTAAAAGATTTTCAGCCGACAAGACAAGAAGGCCGCGGAACCGCGGCCTAGACCCCCTATTGGCCGCGGTTCCACGGCCGTTTAGTGGAGTTGGGCCCTCCGGTTTTTTGTGCTTCCCTGGTTCTCTCTGTACTTTATTCTGGTATATGTGTTTTCTCAGATTTTCTTCACGAATTTTTCAGAATTTCTGTTGAGCAAAAGGTGATTTGATGTGGATCTTTTTGTCATGATTTTCTCGAGCTCCGTGTAGATTTCTTGGATCTTGTGCTGCCATTGAGCCTTGTGCATGAAAACGACATTGATTTGCCATTTTGTCTCTTAAACTGGTGTGTGGCAACAGACGGATAAAGAGCGGAGACCCGTGTTTTATCTGTGAATGGCAGGAACCCGGATTTTGTCGTGTTTTTCCATGAATTTCACCGTTTAGAGCCGAGAACCTGTATCCTGCAATTGACTAGCAAACACGGCTCAAGAGTACCTACCGTTATGCAATGTGATAAAAATTGGGCGTTATAAAAATGCAAAAATCTGATATGAACAGTGTTTGCATTTGTTTTTCCGTCGATTTCTAGTTAAAGATTCTTAATTAGGATTAGCTAAAACGGAAAATTTTTGAATTTGTCATGGACGATGCCTCCCGAAACCTTACTGCCGTCTTAGGTAACCCTGTAGTGGTATCGGAGCCATGCTAGAAATTTAGACGGATATTGTTAAGATTACGAAACCGAAATACTCCGAAACTTGAGACGGAAAATTCAAGTTTCTGTCGATTTTAAAAGTTGTTCAAAAAAAGTTTCAAACAAGTACAGAGCGATGTATGAGATATATCATGAACACTATGAAAATTTCAGGGGATTCCAAGAAATTTTGGCCGGCCACCATAGGCATGATCTCGGCCAAAACTGAGCACCCCCCCTGAAATTTTTTGTGTGTTCCAGAAACTTGGTTTTAATGTTTCAGGTGTTGTTTATTTTTGCTAATTTTGCATGTGATGTAATCTTACACTATAAACAATTCAAAGTGTTTCGTTTTCGTATTTTTAATATTGTTTCGGGTGATTCGCATGTTATCTAGACGAAGTTAAAAAGTTCGATCGAATGTCAAAAACCCATTTTTCCAAGTTTAACGTATTCGGAAAAACATGCAAGTGATCCTATGAACCCTCTAGAAGAATGAAACTCTAACTCGACTTTTTGGATCGAGGAACCGCGGTCAAACACAAGGGTTTGCCGTAGTTCCGTGGAGACATGAGTGAGGCTTGGGTTTGCCCTTCTACGGCTGGTGCATAGGTACTGTGGCATATTCTGGATATTACTAAAACTCTGCTCAAGTGTTGAGCTGTCAGGAAATTATAGGACTTTGATGAATCGATCGAAAAGTTTAATGTCGTCCGGATATTACGTAATGGGATACAATATTTGGAATGCAAAAGTAGTTATGAAATAACTAATTTGGATGTTATAAATCTAACAGTTTAGTCTTAGATGATCAGTTGCCATGGGATTTTGATGAGATCAAAAGTCCGTCGCCATCACGTAGCGTATGCGGATACTCGCCGGGTAACATTATTAGACAGCCACGCCCCATAGCCCCGACTAAGTGACTGTAGGAGAACCCCGTTGGCAAAAGCATACGCTCGGGTGCTCGCGGCAGCGGTGTTCCGCCTTAGTGCACTTCGTCGATGGTATCGGGGGGTGCAGCTGTTGGAGATAGTGCCCTCAGAGTCAATTATTAGGTCAAGGTACGTGATTGCAATGATTGATGGAGGACCTATCCCGGTAGGACAGTCTTACTCGAGATGATAGTATGCTATCTGGTCTACCTTTATCATCGTGTACTGTTTCAGGTGACCTGACAAGTCGCTATTACACGTTGATAGAGCCCCTAGGATTCTTGCTTGACCACCAGCAGTATGAGGGCGATCATATAAGTGGGAGCTGGGGTCTATAAGCATATCCTTAAAAGGTCCCTAGTCGTGCGAGTTTCGAGACAGGGCATCGATACTCCAGAGTAGACTAGTGTATACAGTCGAGACCCCGACGAGGGGCGGTGGCCGGTCTCACAAGCCACTGGTGTCAGTTAGATCACCTAAGATGTATACAGGTGCTCATTGGGTTATGAGTACACCGGACAGGACTCGCCGGGAACATGCTAGTTGGTCATATACCAGACGTCAGATGGCAGTTCCCTGGTGACATATGTACAGGTTAGTTCATCGACCTGGGGATCGTCATTTGTCTCGTGTGAGTTCCCACTGTACTTTGATTACTACCCTACCATGGCTCAAAGGAGTCGTGCAAAAAGGTTTTAGTTAGGTACAGTCCCGAGCCACATGGAGGCAGTGAGCGTATCTTCAGGGGTTCGTCTCTCCCGGTATTGGGGGTGAGGTCGCGCTGTTTCTAGGAGAGCCATTACACGAAGCCCTCGGCCGAGGCAAGGAGATTTACTGGTAGGTATTCCAGTAGTATCTCATGGTGTTCTGGGCTACACTCCGACACGACTTGTACCGCTTTTGGGGGTCTGACTTTTACCAACCCCCTAGGCCCGCCATGCGATACTCATAGACGAACGGACCGGACTGTACGGATATTGTCACTGACAGGCTCAGTAGGGTTGTCAGGCTGAGTTCGCTCACAGACGTCCCTTTTAGTCAATACCTGGTAACCCGTTACGTATTGGCTTATACCTCTGACGTGCTAGTGGTTAAATCCACAACCAACATGTTGACGAGTCTTTAGAGTCCCCCACATTCTGTTACTCAGCTTTCGGGCGAAAGGTTGTAGAGGCCGTATGGAGATATAGCAAGGTCCGATCAGATACGTGCGGTATTGCACGGATCAGGATCGGACAGTTTGTACTATAGGCCGTATGGATATATGGCAGGGTTCGATCAGATACGTGCGGTATTGCACGGATCAGGATCGAACGGATATTACTGGCCGGCTTTGGTTTAAGCCGGATCCTAGTTTAGTACAGTGTAGATTTTGTCTCATTGCATTTGTATTTCGGTCGGAATACAAATGCGGGTGTGTATGCACAGTATCGGGGTTTTCCTGTAATTTATTATGGGACCAGTTTTCTGGAGTTGCAAGTTTGCTTTCCGTTTCGGCCGATTTCCTTTGTATCGTTCATTGGCCGAAGTTTGGTGGAGGAGGGCTTATTTGCATTGTTGCAAATAGGCATTTGTGGAGGGGGTCTTTGCATATATTTGTATCATGATAGCTTTTCCTTGACCTTGACTTCTAGCTTCATCATGCCTTGACTTTTGTAGGACATGATGGTTGTTGATGTTTGTGGTTGAGTGTGGGTTTGATTTTGTGATGATTCTTTTTGCATGATAGCCTTCTCTCTCCCTCCATTGTATTATTGGATGGCTCTCTCATTCTATCTCTACTCTCTCATTCCCATACCCACACAATTGTGGCCGGCCACTCCTATTGGGGCTATCCCAATTTTGAGTGAGGGGTTTTTGCTTCATTTCATGCTCCAAAAATCCCCTAGTTCCTCCACATAATTCTTGTATCATCCCTCCACCAAAATGGCACCTCCATGAACCCCAAATGAGACACAAGTCTCTACACTACATTCTACAGCAAATCTTGAGCACGTCGACTTGCCAGCTTCGTGCCCGAGTTGCCTCGGCATTGAGGTGGGAGCCCGTAAAAGAAGTAGGCGATGTGGTGCACTTCCGGCGACGAGGTGGAGACCGGAGCTTCCGCAGGAGATCGGGACGACGACGAGAAGACCGGAGGACTTGGATCAGTCGGTATATCTCTCTTCCCCATCTTGTAGTTAGCTAGGACTATTTAATGGTTCGATCCGGGTATTAGTGCGCGGCGGTTTGCCAGTTCAAGAAAAATTAAAGTTTATCACCGCTTCCGCATTTGGCCGTCGGATTAACGGCCGGGGCGCCGCCGTGCACTTACATTGGTATCAGAGCCTCGCCATTAACTTAGTCTAGCTTGGTTTAATGTGTTTTGCATTTCCGATCGACCAAAATTCCGAAATCTACATTTTTGTTCACATCAGTTTTCTGTTGAAATTTTTTGGTGTCGAAAATTTTTTCAGGTTACAGAAAAGTGATGTACTGGAAAAGATAAGAGATCTGTAAAAATTCGATGAAGTGACTCCACTGTGGGAGCGCGGAACCGCCGCATAAACCCCCTTCTCGCCGCGGTTCCGCCGCACACTGTGGAGATCCCAGCACCAATTTTTTACAGAGGCTTTTTAGGCTTAAAATATGGGTTTTGGAATATTAATTTTGGGCCCAGAATTTCTTGATGTGCTACAGTAGTACTTGGGGGCCCACTTGTTAAAGTTTGATCGATCGGATATTGTAAACACATTATTTCACAGTATTTACATTATATCTGCGACCGTGAATGTCACTCGATCGGTAAATCCGGTCTAACTGCTATAGCCCGGTTAGACGGATTTGCGAACGTGACTTTCACGTTGATGTTCTGTTTTTGCTGTGATGTTGCGGATCGGTCGTGGGGGATAGCCTGGATGCAATGCTAGTACAGTTGTGGTTGTATTATGTACATTTGATATTGCGGGGCGAGCGTCCGACGTGTGGACTGCCGTCACTGCCTGTTTGTATTATTATTTTGGGGCACGGCCAGGTTGCGGTCGATGTACCCGTTGTATGTATATTTTACTTTCTGTACTAGGCTTACCCCGCGGAGGGGTGCACGGATAGCCGGGTTCTAGAGGGCAACAAGCCCGCATCTCATGGCATTGGGATGGAGGGGGCTTCACTCTAGGATTGGCGGGCTATTCGCCGCACTCGTATGGGGTACAGGTTGACCCAGGAGGGTTGCCCAAGTTACCGGATTCCGTGAAGTGCTAGGTGGTCCATTCACGGCGCTGAAGGGGGCTGCCTCGCTTCAGGTTTTGGAGGGTGACTTGCCGCGCCCGTAGGGGTCTAGGATTTCATTGCACAGGCTATCCACACGACCAGGGGAACGTCGGGTTTTCAGCGGCTCTGTGAAACCCGGGGATCCCAGATATCTGTATTGTTTCTGTGATGCTGTACATTTCTGTGTTGTTGCATTTCTTTCACGCCTTGAGCGAAATATAATATATTGGTATATATATTAGTAGATGTTGTATATGTTTTACATCCGCGCTAGTCCAGTCCCCGCTCTGTCGTTAGTTAGCTAACCTAACGGGTAATGACGGGACCCAGTGGCGAATGCGGATGGCATATACGTACATCAGAATATTTTCGTTCTTTTTGGTGTGATCATTTGATGGGACTGCATTGATTCGGATGAATGCAAGTTAAAAACAAACCTAATCTGATGTTGTTGGAACACTTTTCAAAAAGCTGTTATTGCAAGGACGATCACTTTTGTTTAGCATCGTGGTATTCAGTTGGAATATCCTGCTCCTCAGTCGACGAGGCAAGGGCCGAGATCCCTTCACCGGGAGTGACCCCATGGACAAAAGTTTGCGTCAGGGCATTAACTTCACTATAGCCGATTACTTTTGCTTTGCATCGTGGTATTCAGTTGGAATATCCTGCACCTCATTCTTCGGGGAAAGAGCCGAGATCCCTTCACCGGGAGTGACCTCTTTAGCAAAGGTTTCCGTCACTATATTTTTTTAAAGCTATTAGTTCCTTCAACGATATCAAGTTCATTACGTTAAAGGTTTTCTCCAGAAACCATTTGTATCCCTCCGTCGTTTCATATGGATAGTCAATAGTATTCAAGCTGTGTTTGTTGGCCATAGTCAAGGCACAGTGTTTGGTAGCTATTGGGTGTTCATATGTAGCATAGATAGATGCGTTGGTTTGGGACAGTCGTATAGCCTTGTTGGCCCTAGTCAAGGGCTTGTACGGGTGGGTTCAAATCAACCTGGACAATGACGGGTAGAACTTGACATGTGACTTATGATTTGTTGGCCTTAGTCAAGGTCATAAGAGCATGGGGTAGAAATCACATCGGGAGTTTCAAAAGAACTGAAACTTGCCAGATATGCGCATACCTTCTGGAGTGTGATGACGTGAGCGGATTCCGTCACGTTATCATGCGATGAGAGTTGGATCCCGATTCCCACTGATGAGTTAGTTTACTCCTCGGGTGACCCCGACTAATTCTTCTTTCAGGTTTGGAGGAGAATTTGAGGTACAGTGGGAGGTTTCCAGATTAGATAAATTGGTAACCATTCTGATCTAGGTTAGAGTGAACGCTGGGTGTTTCTTTTCTCTCTCTCTGGCAGCGACCATTGACCCGACCCTAAGACTATGACTCAGTGACCAAGTTAACCGAACCTTCTTAACACCGGCTTTTGGATTGTCAGAGTTGCAAACCTCATTGCCACTCCTACTTTTACCCTTTTCTCCAGAACACCCCGTATTACTACGAACGTCCACTTCCATTGGACAAAACCATCGTATGGTTAGATACGAACTCGAAGGAATTTATTCGAGGATGGTTTCAGGTTCAGGAGGAAACGAATAGGATTATTCAGTTGTCTTTTCCTTTTACCTTCTCTCTGGTTGCGAGTGCTCCTTGGTTTAGGAGATAGTACACCTATTACGCAAATTGGATAGTCTTCTTCCAAACCATAGGCTGGTACCGACCGGTAGGGAATGAAGGAAACCAATTAGCATAACGATGGTGTGCAGAAGGTATTAAGTTCAGACAAAGCAAGGGATTAGTAAGAGGGCAAAGTAAATTGCAACAGATATTCACGACCAAACCAAATATTCCTTCGTCAATCCTAAATCACCTTTGTATTTCTCCAGGACACTCCGTATCACTACGAAGATCCACAGTTTATTTGGATACTCCATCGTATGGTTATATACGAACTCGAAAGGAACTTGTTCCAGTTCGGGGATGGATTCTGGTCCAGGAGAAATATGAATAAGGTTTATTCGGTTGTCTTTTATCTTCACCTTCTCTCGCATTACGAGTGTTCCTAGGATTGGGACAGTACACCCATTATGCTTATTGGATAGTCTTCTTCCAAACCAAAGGCTGGTACCGAACGGTAGGGAAGGAAGAAAACCATTTGGCCTAAGGGGTGTGCAGAAGGTAAAGACTAAAGACATATGAAGGGATTTGGAGAGGTGGCAAAGAACTATACGGTTACAGTCGTGAATCTGGAAGAGGCATTACTAGGAATACCAGAATACCCCATCGGAACATTTCAATGTTTCAGTTTCACTGTGTAATGTTAAAGGAAAACTGATTTCCCGATTAGATACTTACTCCAGGGTATGTATTTACCAGGTACGATTCTCACATCTGTATGGTTTTACAGATGATGAGTGGGAGTAAGTTATTGGGAATTGGGTGATTATCCTCATTATATCGGGATTCGTTGTAATCGGTGATATTTGAGGAAATCACCTGGGCTGTTTGCCGGTTGGCAAATATTTGGTTTTGAATATCCGCAGTTATGCACCAATTTCAAATTGATATATCTGTACGTCTATTTTCATAGAGTGAGATATACCTTTCTGAAATTATGTCTACGACATTTACCTATATCAGTGGATGGTTAGGTAAGGAGCATTAAACAGCGGTGTAATTCTTCTTAACCATAAGTACAGTTTTCAACCTACGACGCACGGTGAATGAGTTTTCAGACTCAAGGGACTTATACAGAGTATTGTATGTTGTCCAGGGTCCATCAGGACAGAGGGGTTGGTCCTCGTACTATATTCGGTTTACTTATGACTTCTCTAGTTTTTAGAGAGGTGTTTCGTAGGAAACACAGGGTCCAAATTTTGAGAAGTTATAGGTATTTGAATAGAGTAGAGAACCAGTTGTAGCAAGTATCGGGATTCTTCAAAGTGATCGAAGATATAGATACTTGTCAATGGTATTCAGTTGATAGTAGTGATTAAGAGAACTTGCTTCTCTTTCAGGTTACTCATAATTGGAAGCATTCCTAAGTTGAGTAACGCTGATCGGCCTCCTTCCATTAAGTTGACATGCACTGGAGACAGCTGCATGATTTGAATCTGGTTCAATTAAATCAGTGCCTCTGTTTCTATATTGCATATAGAACAGTTCATATCTTAACGTTGTTAAGGTACGGGGAGTTGTCCGGTTTATGATTAAAACCAGACACTTGACAACTCTAGGCACGTTTCTGTAATGGCTGTTTGTGGGTTGACCCAGGCTATGACGAGGGTTGACTTTCTACCATCCGGATGAACAATAGCAATATTGTTCCAGACTCGCCACAGTTTTATTAAAAATGGATTTTTTCAGAAAACAGTAGTGGGAGTATGGTAGAACTGGAAGTGATTCCAGAACCACAAACGATTACTGAAGATTTGATAAGGAACCTAAAGATTCAATCTGGATTGACATTCCATTGGCCACTCCGCAGATACGGTGGGTAACTTCATGCACCCGAAAGGTACTACGGTAGCCTCAAGGACGGTGACAGGGAAGTTCTTGTTTACCCACAATTACCATTGCTGTTGTTCCAGGCTGCGAGATCCGGCGGGAGGATGAGTATAGCGTCGTTCTGAACTCGCTTTAGAAGTGTACGTGTATATGACTCTGCCAGAGGGTTGTCGTAGTCAGTGGGAGCAACGGAAGCATTGGTGGACAGGTACCTTATGTCTATTTATAGACTAAAGCAGATGTAGCGGAGATAGATCATCTATTTCTGACGTGACAGTCATAGGTTTGACTTCATCAGAATAGGGGATGGATCTGTTGAGAAGGTAGTAGGGTGTGATATCCTGGTATTTGGATGACATACACAAAGTAGGAAAGGAAACTCCTATACTACGATCGGTTATACTTTGGTCGTCACACAGTGGTTTCTCCACATGGGACTTGGACATTATATCAGACATTCTGGTTACTAGATCTATGGCTTTAGATCTAGATTTGGGTAGTTTCCCAATCTGGGTACTTAGGCAGCATTCTAAGAGTATTTAGAATGGACGACTCCTGGCACGGTAGTGTACCTGCAGGTGATGGAGTCACCCTCTCTAAAGGTGTCTTACAGACTAAAGGGGAGAGGGATGTGCATGATTGGCAGATCACTTGCTCAGGCAATTGAGTCAATCATGAGATGTCAAGTACCACACCAGATGTTGTTCTTGCACTAGGTGCAATAAGTTGACATTAATCCAATCCTGGAGAAACAGTCGGAAGCAGTTTTAGAACATAAGTGAATGTTCTAGGGATATGATAACGACAGCCTCATTCGGGAGACAGTTATCATTCCAGGCTTCCAAGGTGACGTAGACGACAAGGAGGCTGTCAGAGTTATAGTTTTCCTTCTGACGAGGGGCAGTATTTTGGACAGGTAGTCCAAGGCAATACTGAGGGAGGCATGGCGCAGGATTCTGATTAAGTTCAGTTGACGATACAGTCTAAGAAGTTTGGATTTGGTGTTCATTTATGAACTATGTCCCATCAGACATCCAGACACATTCTAAGACAGGTATTGCTCATTTCGGGAGATGGCTTTCTCCGCGAACTTGAGATATAGAGAGATATAGAAAGAAACAACAAAGCGGATCCACTCACTAAGGCTATTCCTCGAACGCAATAGTTTCGCAAACGAGCTTTGTGAGACTGACTAGTAGAGGAGTTGGGTGTTCGGTATCACACGGGCTGTGAGTATGCAACATCGCAATAATTAGCCTTGAGTGCAAGTGGGAGATTGTTGGAGATAGTGCCCTCAGAGTCAATTATTAGGTCACAGGTACGTGATTGCAATGATTGATGGAGGACCTATCCCGGTAGGACAGTCTTACTCGAGATGATAGTATGCTATCTGGTCTACCTTTATCATCGTTTACTGTTTCAGGTGACCTGACAAGTCGCTATTACACGTTGATAGAGCCCCTAGGATTCTTGCTTGACCACCAGCAGTATGAGGGCGATCATATAAGTGGGAGCTGGGGTCTATAAGCATATCCTTAAAAGGTCCCTAGTCGTGCGAGTTTCGAGACAGGGCATCGATACTCCAGAGTAGACTAGTGTATACAGTCGAGACCCCGACGAGGGGCGGTGGCCGGTCTCACAAGCCACTGGTGTCAGTTGGATCACCTAAGATGTATACAGGTGCTCATTGGGTTATGAGTACACCGGACAGGACTCGCCGGGAACATGCTAGTTGGTCATATACCAGACGTCAGATGGCAGTTCCCTGGTGACATGTGTACAGGTTAGTTCTTCGACCTGGGGATCATCATTTGTCTCTTGTGAGTTCCCACTGTACTTTGATTACTACCCTACCACGGCTCAAAGGAGTCGTGCAAACAGGTTTTAGTTGGGTACAGTCCCGAGCCACATGGAGGCAGTGAGCGTATCTTCAGGGGTTCATCTCTCCCGGTATTGGGGGTGAGGTCGCGCTGTGTCTAGGAGAGCCATTACACGAAGCCCTCGGCCGAGGCAAGGAGATTTACTGGTAGGTATTCCAGTAGTATCTCAGGGTGTTCTGGGCTACACTCCGACACGACTTGTACCGCTTTTGGGGGTCTGACTTTTACCAACCCCCTAGGCCCGCCATGCGATACTCATAGACGAACGGACCGGACTGTACGGATATTGTCACTGACAGGCTCAGTAGGGTTGTCAGGCTGAGTTCGCTCACAGACGTCCCTTTTAGTCAATACCTAGTAGCCCGTTACGTATTGGCTTATACCTCTGACGTGCTAGTGGTTAAATCAACAACCAAGATGTTGACGAGTCTTTAGAGTCCCCCACATTCTGTTACTCAGCATTCGGGCGAAATGTTATAGAGGCCGTATGGAGATATGGCAAGGTCCGATCAGATACGTGCGGTATTGCACGGATCAGGATCGGACAGTTTGTACTATAGGCCGTATGGATATATGGCAGGGTTCGATCAGATACGTGCGGTATTGCACGGATCAGGATCGAACGGATATTACTGGCCGGCTTTGGTTTAAGCCGGATCCTAGTATAATACAGTGTAGATTTTGTCTCATTGCATTTGTATTTCGGTCGGAATACAAATGCGGGTGTGTATGCACAGTATCGGGGTTTTCCTGTAATTTATTATGGGACCAGTTTTCTGGAGTTGCCAGTTTGCTTTCCGTTTCGGCCGATTTCCTTTGTATCGTTCATTGGCCGATGTTTGGTGGAGGAGGGCTTATTTGCATTGTTGCAAATAGGCATTTGTGGAGGGGTCTTTGCATATATTTGTATCATGATAGCTTTTCCTTGACCTTGACTTCTAGCTTCATCATGCCTTGACTTTTGTAGGACATGATGGTTGTTGATGTTTGTGGTTGAGTGTGGGTTTGATTTTGTGATGATTCTTTTTGCATGATAGCCTTCTCTCTCTCTCCATTGTATTATTGGATGGCTCTTTCATTCTATCTCTACTCTCTCATTCCCATACCCACACAAGTGTGGCCGGCCACTCCCATTGGGGCTGTCCCAATTTTGAGTGAGGGTTTTTGCTTCATTTCATGCTCCAAAAATCCCCTAGTTCCTCCACATAATTCTTGTATCATCCCTCCACCAAAATGGCACCTCCATGAACCCCAAATGAGACACAAGTCTCTACACTACATTCTACAGCAAATCTTGAACACGTCGACTAGCCAGCTTCGTGCCCGAGTTGCCTCGGCATTGAGGTGGGAGCCCGTAAAAGAAGTAGGCGATGTGGTGCACTTCCGGCGACGAGGTGGAGACCGGAGCTTCCGCAGGAGATCGGGACGACGACGAGAAGACCGGAGGACTTGGATCAGTCGGTATATCTCTCTTCCCCATCTTGTAGTTAGCTAGGACTATTTAATGGTTCGATCCGGGTATTAGTGCGCGGCGGTTTGCCAGTTCAAGAAAAATTAAAGTTTATCACCGCTTCCGCATTTGGCCGTCGGATTGACGGCCGGGGCGCCGCCGTGCACTTACAGCATCCGTCTACTAAAGTTTCCGACGAGCATTCGATCAGGATGTCGGGAATCTTGTTGAATTGCCCGACTAGATATTGAAAAGTGTTTTCGAGATCGAGACAAAAATGCGGGGTTTATAATTGTTAGGCATGCGATGTCTAAGGAATTCATTTGGTTAGGCATGAAATCCAATATATGTGATACATTGGGTTTATGATGTCTAAGGTGGTTGCGGATTCCAATTGTTGTAGTTTTTCACTTTCTTTTCTGCGACCGTAAGCGTAATATGTGGTGTATCTCCGGTTTCGTTGCTATATGTCAACGACAATTGGAATACGCATATTTACTTACATTGATGACATATGATGTTATGTGTTGCTGGGATATGTTATATTGGATCGTCGTGTTTGAATAGCCGGGGGTTTTATGTAGATGAGAGTTTTTTTTCATTCATGTAAAATTCATTGTATGTAATATTCTTTTATTGGGGCACTTCCCGGTTAAGGATGACGTCACCATTGTATATTATTTATTTTTCCGCATTAGGATAGACCCAAGGAGGGGAGCACAAGTAACCGGGTTTTAGGGTCCAGTGGGAGACCATCTCGAGGAGTCGAGACCGGGTCTCCTAACTCTAGAATTGGTAGGGTTGCTTGCCACTCTCGTAGGAGTCTAGGGGTGTGGGATTGGCTATTCATCACGACCGTGGAATCCGTGTTTTATACAGGCTTAATTTAAAACCCGGAAATCCTAGTATATCCAATATTTCGTATGTTTTATTCTGCTGCGATATCTGTGATGTAATCATTTGATATATTTATGAGATGAATACATAATATAGTATATGTGATATATTATATAGATGTTGCTTATGTTTTACACCCGCGCTAGCACTGCCCCGCTCTGCCGTTAGTTACCTAACCTAACGGTGCACGAGGGGACATCGAGGCGAATACGGATGGCATAAGCGTACGTTGTATTTATCTTTGATGTTTAGGTAACTTAAAATGATGGAACTTCATTAATGAGATTAATGAAACTAAAAGAAACCTAAAAATGCTGTAGAAACTTGTTTCGAAAACTGGTAGCTCTAGATCTTTGCTTTGCATAGCGGTATTCCTTGTAGAACATCCAGCACCTTATTCGATAAGGAAAGAGCCGAGATCCCTTCACCGGGAGTGACCTGTTTAGCGAAACTGGCAGATACTACAAACTCGGTTTGTCTTTTGATTGCTTTTATAGTTTTTGCTTTGCATAGTGGTATTTGTGAAATATCCTGCACCTTATTCGATAAGAAAAGAGCCGAGATCCCTTCACCGGGAGTGACCTCTTTAGCAAAACTAGTAAAAGCCTAAAAAACACTCCATTTCAAAATCACTCGATTCTACGACGATATCAAGTTCATTACGCAAAGGGTTTTCTTAAAAACCTGTCGTAGCCCTCCGTCATTTCAGATAAGTAATAGTTAGTATTCGTGCTGGGTTTGTTGGCCTTTGTCAAGGAGTAGTGTGTGTGAGTTTACGGTAGCGCCCCGGCCGTCTGTCCGAGGCCAAAATGCGGAAACGAAAACTTTTCTTAAACTAGAAACCAGCGCTATCGTATGCTTAAAACCCGGATCGAACCATTAACCTACAACTAGCAACTAGAGAAAGGGTTGGAAAGCTATACCGATCGATCCGTGTCCTTCGGTCTTTGGCCACCATCCCAAGCGCCTCGCGGCATCTCCGGTCTCGATCTCCTTGTCGGAAAGGGCACCACATCATCGAGTCTTTTTACGGGCTCCCGCTTCATCCGAAGCAACTCGGGCACGAAGTTCGCTAGCCGACGTGTCCAAGATGAAGTAGAGAATGTGTGTCATCACTTTGTCTCTTGCATCCATAGCATGGATGGAGGTTGAAGATGAAGCCATCAATGGAGGTTGTGAGCTAGAGAAAGAAGAAGAAGAAGAAGCCTTTTTCTTTTGTGTTGTTTTCTTATGATAAAAAGAGAGAGTGTTATGAAAAAATACAAGACCAAAATAACATATCATGGAAGCCCCTCTCTCTCTCTTCTTATCATATCAAGACTCAATCCATCAAATAATATGACACATGCACAAAGAAAGAGACCATGAGTCATCACTTGTGCATGTGTCACAATTAAGCCTTCTAATGATGATTTCTAGCTCATAATTTCCATATGTAAACATTAACCCAAATGTTTACAACAATAAAAAGATACGGCAACATTTAAAGTAAACTCGTGACGGATCACAAGGATACCCCTCACCTGTATATACATACCTGCATCCGCATTCCGACCGAATGCGAATGCAATGAGACTAAAGTAATCCAACAAATCTAATACTAGGATCCGGCTTAAACCAAAGCCCACTAGTATGATCCACCCGATCATGATCCGTGCACTACTGCACGTATATGATCGGACCCTGCCATATATCATACGGCCTCTACAACGTTTCGCCCGAAACTTGAGAAACAATCTGGGGGACTCTAAAGACTCGTCAATACATTGGGTGTGGATTTAACCACTAGCACGTCAGATGTACTAGCCGTACGTAACGGGCTACTAGGTATTGACCAAAAGGGAGGTTGATGAGCGAACTCATCCTGACACCGTACTGAGCCTGTCAGTGACAATATCCGTACAGTCCGGTCCGTTCGTCTATGAGCATCGCATGGCGGGCCTAGGGGTTGGTAAAAGTCAGACCCCCAAAAGCGGTACAAGTCGTGTCGGAGTGTAGCCCAGAACACCCTGAGATACTACTGGAATACCTACCAGTAAATCTCCTGCCTTGGCCAAGGACTTCGTGTAATAGCTCTCCTAAACACAGCGCGATCTCACCCCCAATACCGGGAGAGATGAAACCCCTGCCGATCCGCTCACTGCCTCCATGTGGCTCGGGACTGTACCCAACTAAAACCTGTTTGCACGACTCCTTTGAGCCGTGGTACGGTAGTAATCAAAGCACAGTGGGAACTCACACGAGACAAATGACGATCTCAGGTCGATGAACTAACCTGTACACATATCACCAGGGAACTGCTATCTGACGTCAAGTATAATACCAACTAGCATATTCCCGGCGAGTCCTGTCCGGTGTACTCATAACCCAATAAGCACCCATATACATTTTAAGTGATCCAACTAACACCAATGGCTTGTGAGACCGGCCACCGCCCCTCGTCGGGGTCTCGACTGTATACACTAGTCTACTAATGGAGTATCGATGCCCAGTCTCGAAACTCCCACGGCTAGGAACCTTTTAAGGATGTGCTTATAGACCCCAGCTCCCACGTATATGATCGCCATCATACTACTGGAGGTCAAGCAAGAATCCTAAAGGCTCTATCAATGTGCAATAGCGACCTATAAGGTCACCTAAAGCAGTACACGATGATAAATATAAACCAGATAGGATACTATCATCTTGAGAAAGACTGTCCTACTGGCGTAGGTCCTCCCTCAATCATTGCAATCACGTGCCTGTGATCCAATAATTGACTCTGAGTGCACTATATCCAACAATCTCCTACTTACACTCAAGGCTAATTATTGCGATGTCGCATACTCATAGCCCGTGTGATACCGAACACTCAACTCCTCTACTAATCAGTCTTACAAAACCCGTTTGCGAAACTATTGCGTTTGAGGAATAACCTCAGTGAGTGGATCCGCCCTGATGTTTCTTTCTATGTCTCTCTTTTTCTCAAGTTCGCGGAGAAAGCCATCTCCCGAAATGAGCAATACCTGTCTTAGAATATGTCTAGATATCTGATGGGACCTAGTTCATAAATGAACTCCAAATCCAAACTTCTTAGACTGTATCGTCAACTGAAATTAATCAGTATCCTGTGCCACACCTCCCTCAGTATCCGCTTGGACCATCTGTCCAAACTACTGCCCCTCGTTAGAGGGAAAACTATAACTCTGACAGTCACTCTGTCATCCAGGTCACCTTGGAAGCCTGGAATGATAACCGTCTCTTGAAAGAGGCTATTGTTATCATATCCCTAGAACATCCACTTATGTTCTAAAACTGCTTCCGAATGTCTCTCCAGGATAGGATTAATATCAACTTACTGCATCTCGTGCGAAAACAATATCTGGTGTGGTACTTGATATCTCATGATTGACTCAATTGCCTAAGCAAGTGATCTGCCAATCATGCACATCCCTCTCCCCTTTAGTCTGTAAGACACCTTTAGAGAGGGTGACTCCATCACCTGCAGGTACACTACCGTGCCAGGAGTCGTCCGTTCTAAAACAGCTTTAGAATGCTGTCTAAGTACCCAGATTGGGAAACTACCTAAATCTAGATCTGAAACCATAGATCTAGTAACCAGAATATCTGATATAATATCCAAGCCCTATGTGGAGAAACTACTGTGTGACAACCAAAGTACAACCGATCGTAGTATAGGAATTTCACTTCCTACACTGTGTATGTCATCCAAATACCAGGACATCACACCCTACTACCTTCTTAACAGATCCATCCCCTATTCTGATGAAGTCAAACCTATGACTATTACATCAGAAATAGATTATCTATCTCCGCTATATCTACTTTAGTCCATAAATAGGCATAAGCTACTTGTCCACTATGCTTCCGCTGCTCCCACTGACTACGACAACCCTCTGGCAGAGTCATACGCACGTACACTTCTAAAGCTAGTTTAGAACGACGCTATACTCATCCTCCTGCCGGGTCTCATAGCCTGGAACAACAGTAGTGTCAAATCTAAGTAAACAAGAACCTCCTTGTCACCGTCCTTGAGCCTACCGGAGTACCTTTCGGGTGTCTGGGGTTACCCACCATATCTGCCGAGTGGCTAATGGAGTGTCAAACCAGATTGAATCTTAGGTTCTTATCAAATTTTCAATAATCGTTTGCGGTTTTGGAATCACTTCCAGTTCTACCATACTCCCACTACTGTTTTTTGAGAAAATCCATTTTACTAAAACTGTGGCGAGTCAAGAACAATATCACTATTGATCCTCCAGATGGTAGAAAGTCAACCCTCGTCATAGCCCGGGTCAACCCACAAACAGCCATTACAGAAACGTGCCTTGAGTTATCCCGAGTCTGGTTTTAAGCATAAGCCGGACAACTCCCCGTACCTTAACATTGTTAAGATATGAACTATTCTATATCCAATATAGAAACAGAGGCACTGATTTAATTGGAACCGGATTCAAATCATGCAGCTGTCTCCAATGCATGTCAACTAAATGGAGAGAGGCCGATCAGCATTACTCAACTTAGGAGTGCTTCCAATTATGAGTAACCTGAAGGAGAAGTAAGTTCTCTTAATCATTACTATTAACTGAATACCATACACAAGTATCTACATCTTCGATCACCTTGAAGAATCCTGATACTTGCAACACCTGATTCTCTACTTTATTCTTATACCTATAACTTCTCAAAACTTAGATCTTGCATTTCTACGAAACACATGTCTAAGAACTAGAGAAGTCACAAGTAAACAGAATATAGTACGAGTACCAACCCTTCTGTCCTAATGGACACTGGACAACATACAATACTCTGTATAAGTCCCTTGAGACTAATAACTCATTCCCTATGTGTCGTAGGTTGAAAACTGTACTTATGGTTAAGAAGAATTACACCGCTGTTTAATGCTCCTTACCTAACCATCCACTGATATAGGTAAATGGCATGGACATAATTTTAAAAAGTTATATCTCACTTTATAAAAATAAACGTACAGATATATCAATTTGAAATTGGTGCATAACAACGGATATTCAAAACCAAATATTTGTCGTCCGGCAAACAACCCAGGCGATTTCCTCAAATATCACCAATTACAACGAATCCCGATATAATGAGGATGATCACCCAATTCCCAATAGCTTACTCCCACTCATCATCTGTAAACCCATACAGATGTGAGAATCAAAACTTGGTAAATACATACCATGGAGTAAAGACTAATTAGGAAATCTGTTTTCTTTTAACAATACACAGTGAAACAGAAACATGTAAATGTTTCGAAGGGGTATCCGGGTATTCCTAGTAATGCCTCTTCCATTATCAGATTCACAACTGTAACCGTATATTTCTTTGCCATCTCTCCAAATCCCTTTATATGTCTTTAGTCATTACCTTCTGTACACCCATTTAGGCTAAATGGTTTTCTTCCATCCCTACCGTTCGGCACCAGTCTATGGTTTGGAAGAAGACAATCCAATAAGCGTAATAGGTGTACTGTCCTAATACTAGGAGCACTCGCAACCCGAGAGAAGGTAAAGATAAAAGACAACTGAATAAAACCTTATTCCTATTTCTCCTCAACCAAAATCCATCCCCGAACTGGAACAAGTCCCTTCGAGTTCGTATATAACCATACGATGGAGTATCCAAATAACTGTGGATCTTCGTAGTTATACGGAGTGTCCTGGAGAAATACAAAGGTGAAGTAGGAGTGGCGATGAAATACTTGGTTTGGTCATGAATAGCAGTCGCAGTTTACATTGCCCTCTTACTAATCCCTTTATTTGTCTTTAGTTAATACCTTCTGTACACCTTCGTTAGGGTAATTGGTTTTCTTCATTCCCCACCGTTCGGCACCTACCTATAGTTTGGAAGAAGACTATCCAATTAGCGTAATAGGTGTACCGTCCTAATCCAAGGAGCACTCACAACCTGAGAGAAGGTAAAAGGAAAAGACAACTGAATAGTCCTATTCATTTTCCCCAGAGCCGGAAACCATCCTCGAATCTGGAACAAATTCCTTCGAGTTCGTATATAACCATACGATGGTTTTATCCAATGGAAGTGGACGTTCGTAGTAATACGGGGTGTTCTGGAGAAAAGGGTAAAAGTAGGAGTGGCAATGAGGTATGCAACTCTTGACAATCCAAAAACCTGTGTTTTAAGAAGGTTCGGTTAACTTGGTCACTGAGTCATAGTCTAGGGTCGGGTCATGGTCGCTGCCAAAGAGAGAGAGAAAAGAAACACTCTGCGTGCACTCTAACCTAGATCAGAATGGTTACCAATTTATCTGATCAGGAAACCTCCCACTGTATCGTCAAATTCTCCTCCAAATCTGAAAGAAGAATTAGTCGGGATCACCCGAGGAGTAAACCAACTCATCAGTGGGAATCGGGATCCAACTATCATCGCATGATAACGTGATAGAATCCACTCACGTTATCACGCTCCAGAAGGTATGCGCATATCTGGCAAGTTTCAGTTTCTTTAGAAACTCCCGATGTGATTTTTACCCCTGCTCTTATGACCTTGACTTTGGCCAACAAATCATAAGTCACTTGTCAAGTTCTACCCGTCATTATCCAGGTTAATTTGAACCCACCCGTACCTACCCTTGACTTTGGCCAACAAAGCAGTACGACTGTCCCAAACCAACGCATCTATCTATGCAACAGAAAAGTAACAAATAGCTACCATACACTATACCTTGACTTTGGCCAACAAATATAGCATGAATACTAAGTGCTACCAGTCTGAAATGACGGAGGGCTACGAATGGTTTTTGGCGAAAAACCTTTAACGTAATGAACTTGACATCGTTGAAGGAACCGGATAGCTTTTTATAAAAATATAGTGGCGAAAACCTTTGCTAAAGAGGTCACTCCCGGTGAAGGGATCTCGGCTCTTTCCTCGTAGAATGAGGTGCAGGATATTCCAACTGAATACCACGATACAAAGCAAAAAGTAATCGGCTATAGTGAAGTTATTACCCTGAAGCAAACTTCTGTCCAAGGGGTCACTCCCGGTGAAAGGATCTCAGCCCTTGCCTCGTCGACTGAGGTGCTGGATATTCATAACCGAATACCACTGTGCAAAACAAAAGAAAACGTCCTTGCAATAACAGCTTCTTGAAAAATGTTCCAACAATATCAGAATAGGTTTGTTTAGCTTGCATTGAGCCGAATCAATGCAGTCCCATCAATTAATCACACCACAAAAGAACGAAAATACATTGTACGTATATGCCATCCGCATTCGCCATTGGGTCCCGTCATCACCAGTTAGGTTACTTAACTAACGACAGAGCAGGGACTGGACTAGCGCGGGTGTAAAACATATACAACATCTACTAGTATATATATCAATATATAATATTCGCTCAAGGCATGATAAAATGCAACATCACGGAAATGTAATAAGCATCACAAAACAATACAGATAATCTGGGATCCCTGGGTTTCATAGAGCCGCTACTGAAACTCGACGTTCCCCTGGTCGTGTGGATAGCCAGTGCAATGAAATCCTAGACCCCTACCGGGCGCGGCAAGTTACCCGCCAAAACCTGAAGTGAGGCAGCCCCCTTCAGCAAAGTGAATGGACCACCCAGCACTTCACGGAATCCGGTAACTTGAGCACCCCTCTTGGGTCAAGCTGTACTCCCTACGAGTCCGGCGAATAGCCCACCAATTCTAGAGTAAAGCCCTCTTTGTCTCAAAGCCATGAGATGCGGGCCCGTTGCCCTCTAGAACCCGGCTATCCGTGCACCCCACCGCGGGGTAATCCTAGTACAGAAAGTAAAAATATAAACAACGGGTACATCGACCTCAGCCCGGTCGTGCCCCAAAAGAATAATATACAAACAGACAGTGACAGCAGTCCACATGTCGGACGCTCGCCCCGCAATATCAAATGTACAAATATAACCAAACTGTACTACCATTGCATCCAGGCTATCCACCACGAGAAATCCGCAACATCACAGCACAACACAAAACATCAACATGAATGTCACGTTCGCAAATCCGTCTAAAAGGGTTATAGCAATTAGACAAGATTTACCGATCAAATGACGTTCACGGTCGCAGATATAATGTAAATACTGTGAACTAACATGTTTAAAATTTTCGATCGACAAAATTTCCCGAAGTGGGCCCTACGTACAATTCCCAGTACTCAAATAATCTGGGCCTAAACAAAAATTACCAGAAACCCCATTTCCAAGTCAGAAACCTCTGTAGGAAAATTGGTGGACTGATGCTACAGTACGGCGGCGAAACCGCGGCCAAAACGTGGGTATGGCCGTAGTTCCGCGCTGCTACAGTGGAATCAGTGAACCAATTTTTCTCAGATTTATTAAAAAAGCGTGCCTGATTTTCTGCAATACTCAAAATAATTTTTTGACGATAAAAAAATTCGACAGAAACTTCAGAATTGGAAATGCAGTTTTGGAAAATTTCGTTCGATCGAAATTCTAAATACATTAGAGCAAGCTAGTAAAGGTTAATGGCATGGCTCTGAGACCATATGAGTCTACGGTAACGCCCCGGCCGTCTGTCCGAGGCCAAAATGCGAAAACGAAAACTTTTCTTAAACTAGAAACAGGCGCTATCGTATGCTTAAAACCCGGATCGAACCATTAACCTACAACTAGCAACTAGAGAAAGGGTTGGAAAGCTATACCGATCGATCCGTGTCCTTCGGTCTTTGGCCACCATCCCAAGCTCCTCGCGGCATCTCCGGTCTCGATCTCCTAGTCGAAAAGGGCACCACATCATCGAGTCTTTTTACGGGCTCCCGCTTCATCCGAAGCAACTCGGGCACGAAGTTCGCTAGTCGAAGTGTCTAAGGTGAAGTAGAGAATGTGTGTCATCACTTTTTCTCTTGCATCCATAGCATGGATGGAGGTTGAAGATGAAGCCATCAATGGAGGTTGTGAGCTAGAGAAAGAAGAAGAAGAAGAAGCCTTTTTCTTTTTTGTTGTTTTCTTATGATAAAAAGAGAGAGTGTTATGAAAAAATACAAGACCAAAAAAACATATCATGGCAGCCCCTCTCTCTCTTCTTATCATATCAAGACTCAAATCCATTAAATAATGTGACACATGCACAAAGAAAGAGACCATGAGTCATCACTTGTGCATGTGTCACAATTAAGGCTTCTAATGATGATTTCTAGCTCATAATTTCCATATGTAAACATTAACCCAAATGTTTACAACAATAAAAAGATACGGTAACATCTAAAGTAAACTCGTGATGGATCACAAGGATACCCCTCACCTGTATTTACATACCTGCATCCGCATTCCGACCGAATGCGAATGCGAAGAGACTAAAGTAATCCAACAAATCTAATACTAGGATCCGGCTTAAACCAAAGCCCACTAGTATAATCCGCCCGATCATGATCTGTGCACTACTGCACGTATATGATCGGACCCTACCATATTTCATATGGCATCTACAATGTTTCGCCCGAAACTTGAGAAACAGTCTGTGGGGGACTCTAAAGACTCGTCAATACATTGACTGTGGATTTAACCACTAGCACGTCAGAGGTACTAGCCGTACGTAACGGGCTACCAGGTATTGACCAAAAGGGAGGTCGATGAGCGAACTCATCCTGACACCCTACTGAGCCTGTCAGTGACAATATTCATACAGTCCGGTCCGCTCGTCTATGAGCATCGCATGGCTGGCCTAGGGGGTTGGTAAAAGTCAGACCCCCAAAAGTGGTACAAGTCGTGTCGGAGTGTAGCCCAGAACACCCTGAGATACTACTGGAATACCTACCAGTAAATCTCCTGCCTTGGCCAAGGAGTTTGCGTAATGGCTCTCCTAGACACAGCACGATCTCACCCCCAATACCGGGAAAGACGAAACCCCTGCCGATCCGCTCACTGCCTCCATGTGGCTCGGGACAGTTGGAGATAGTGCCCTCAGAGTCAATTATTGGATCACATGCACGTGATTGCAATGATTGAGAGAGGACCTATGCCGGTAGGACAGTCTTACTCAAGATGATAGTATGCTATCTGGTTTATCTTTATCATCGTGTACTGCTTTAGGTGACCTTATGTTAGTTATATGTATGCCCTAGAGGCCATTACTGTACATTGGATGTATATTGTAGTGGATGCTGGGACATATATAGGTAGGACTTTCTTGCTCGACATGATAGTACGCTATCTAGTTGCTCTTTATCTTAACTTGTATACTTTCTGTCTCTCTGTTACATGTTGATAAAGCCCTTAGGATGTGTACTCGACTTCCAGGACTATGATGTAGATCATACTAGTGGGGCCTGGGTAGTCCATGAGTATATCCTTCAATGTTCCTAGTCGTGGGAATATCGAGACGGGGCATCGATATTCCAGAGTAGACTAGCGTATATCTTCTCGACCCATGTGATGGGCAATGGATGATCCCATATCCATTGGTGTTTGACATCAGAGATGGTATGCGGGTGCTCAGTGGAGACTGGGTACACTGAACGGACTCACCGAGAACTCCCAGATGTTATTATACCTCACGTCAGATGGCAGTTCTCTGGTGACACTGGTACAGCTTAGTCTGTTGACCCGAGATCGTCATAGAGTCTTGTGTGTCTCCTACTGTGCTTTGATTTCCACCCTACCACGGCTCTACTGAGGCGTGCAAACAGGTGGTTTTTGGGTACAGTCCCGATTCATATGGAGGTAATGAGCGATAGGAGGGGATTCGTCTCTCCCGGTATTGGGGGTTGATGTTGCGCTATGCACGACTGGCCATAACTGGAAATCCCTGGCCAGGGTTGCAGTGATATACGGGTAAGAGTTATCAGTAGTTTCACGATTGTGATGGACCTCATGTCGGCATGACTTATCGAGCTATTGGGGTCTGACGTTTACCACCCCTAGGCGAGATATGTGACATATTAGACGAACAGACCGGACTGTACGGTAAGTGTTACTGGTTGGATTCACAGGAGTGTGAGCGGGCTTGCTCGTCGATCTTCTGATCGCTCAATACCCGGGTGGCCGTTACGTTTAGCAAACCGCTTGCGGCTTGTGGTTGTTTGATATGATCATCACCTGCTGCCGGCGTATTGACGAGTCTTTAGAGTCCTGCACAGAGGTTTCCTGGCTCAAGCGAAATGAAATACGAGCGCATATGAGATATGTGCGGGACCGAGAATAATGCGTGTATGTGATACCGTATTCTATTCTCGCGATGAATGTATCGATTGGTTGTATGCGATATAACCTAGTTATCGAATCGAGGATTGATTCGATAAGTCGATACATTGGATATTAGTCGGTCATATGCGATATGACCGGATCGTTAAATCAAGTGTTGATTTAATGATTTAATGTATAATTATATATTTGATATATTACTTTGCATTAACTAATATTTGTTCACTTTAGATGGATTTTCTCACTTGAAGTGCACATTGTATATATGATATAGTTTTGTGCACTAGTTTGTATCATGTTTGATGATACATGCAAACTTGGGTATGTGTATGCTTTAAACCTTATTTAGGTTAATGGTTAGGGTTTTGTAATCTTTACTTATTTATTTATTCTTTTATTCATTCATTTTGGGAAGAATAAAATGGTGGCTAACTTTGTTTCTTTCTTGAAACTTCATGAAGCTTTGAAGCTTTGACCATTTTGTTTCTTAGCCTTAACCTAACCATTAAACCTAACTCTAGTTTATTCTCTACACTTAACCATGGTTGCTATATGATAAGAATCACTTTATTTTCTATTTTAATATTCTTACCATATTCTTTTCTTCTTCTTCTTCTTCTTCTTCTTCTTCTTCAAGATGAAGAAAACCTTTGCTACCTTCAATGGTGAAATGAGAAAAAGAGTGAGAAATCCAATTCTAAAGTGAACCCACTTCCTATTTCTTCATCCTCTACCACTTGCTAAGTAGTATAGGGTGTTTTCTTCACAAGTTTCATGACTTGGTGAAGTTGGAGCTTGATCTTGAGTTGCCTCGACGTAGATCATCTTCGGCATCGAAGTCGACGACCTAGCCCGATCATTTCTCCGACGAAGCCATAGCCAGAGTCCGGGATCCGATGATTGCAGCAGAGGGTCGTCAACACGGAGCTGTGGAGGTGGAGGACCGAATCTACAAAGGTTGTATTTTCGTTCACTTTAGTGTAAAGTTGATTACTTGCTTGCATCGCCTATACCTCTAGTTACGATCTTGCTTAGGGTCACTTGGCACATAGAAAAATTTTGAATTGGCCATGTTTGATCACTTGTAGAACCTCATGGGTCTGCCTAGGAACCCTACAGTGGTATCAGAGCCTAGCTAGAGCCTTAGGCGATGCGTAGACGGAGTTAGAAACCCGATCGAACCCGAAACCCTAACCATTCAACCCTCTCTGGACAATTTTCAAAAATGTGGATTTTTATGAATTAAAAATTCTCAGAAAATAGAGCAGGAAATTATAAGAGTTACTGTAGAAAACGAACTCCTAACTCCACTAAATCGCCGCGGAACCACGGCCTTACCATGCTATTCGCGGCGGTTCCGCGGCCGTTTGTACTGATTAGGGATTAATTTTTATACAGTAATGCCCGTATCTGTTTCCTCTGTTCTCTGGGAAGTTTTAATCTGCACTCAAGAGTTGAGTTTTCTGGGTTGTATTGGGGACTCGGTGTTTCGATTGGATTGTCTAATTTTGTCTATGTGTTTTTCCGGGTAATTTTAGAATATGTTAAAAAGTTCGACCGGATATAAATACCCACTTTTTCCCCTGCCGGGAAATTTCCAATTGTTGGATTTTTCCGTAGTTTAATGACGTTCTAAGTAGTGCAAGTAACGCGATGGACCCTCTAGAAGACAACAAACCTTAACTCGATTATGTGACCGTCTTGAACTGTCCTTTGAACCTTAGGGTTTGGGGCAGTACGGCGTGCCACATGTGAGGCGTTGGCTTGACCCTTCTACGGCTGGACCGTTGGTACTGAGGCACGAAATGAATGTTGTTAAACTTATTTCATGTGTTGAGCTGTTTCGGGAAAACTTGGGTGTTCGATTGTTCAATCGGAAAGTTTAACATTTTCTATTTATCTGGAATGTGATACAATAATTGGAATTCACAAGTAGTTATGAGATAACTGAATGAATGTTATAAATCTAGCGGTTTAGTCTCACTTGATCGGTTGCCACGGAATTTTGATGCAATCAAAAGTCCGTCGCAATCACGTAGTGTACGCGGATACTCGCCGGGTAAACTTAATAGACAGTCTCACCCCATAGCCTCGACCAAGTGACTGTAGGAGAACCACGTCGCCGAAAGCATCCGTTCGGGTGCTCGCGGCAGCGGTGTTCTGCCTTGGTGTACTTCGTCCACGGCGTCGGGGGTGCGGCCGCCTACTAAAGTTTGCGACGAGCATTCGATCAGGATGTCGGGAATCTTGTTGAATTACCCGACTTGATATTGAAAAGTGTTTTCGATAATGAGACTAAAATGCGGGGTTTATAATTGTTAAGCATGCGATGTCTAAGGAATTCATTTGATTAGGCATGCGATGTATATGCAGGTTGCGGATTCCAACTGTTGTAGTTTTACACTTTCTTTTCTGTGACCGTAAGTGTAATATGTGATATCGCCGGTTTCGTTGCTATATGTCAACGACAATTGGGATGGGCATATTTACTTACGTTGATGACATGTGATGTTATGTGTTGCTGGATATGTTATATTGGATCGTCGTGTATGAATAACCGGGGGTTTTTATGTGAGACCAGTGTTTTTCATTTTCATTCATGTAAGAACCTTGTATGTAATATTCTTCTGTTGGGGCACTTCCAGGTTGCGGATGATTTCACCATTTGTATATTATTTACTTTTCCGCATTAGGATAGACCCAAGGAGGGGAGCACAAGTAACCGGGTTCTAGGGTCCAGTAGGAGACCATCTCGAGGAGTCGAGTCTGGTCTCCTAACCCTAGAATTGGTAGGGTTGCTTGCCGCTCTCGTAGGGGTCTAGGGGTGTGGGATTGGCTGTTTATCACGACCATGGAATCCGTGTTTTATACAGGCTCGATATAAAACACGGACGTCCTAGTATATCCAATATTTCATATGATATTTTCTGCTGCGTTATCTGTGATGTGATCATGTGATATGTTCAGATAGATATTATATATAGTATATATGATATATTATATAGACGTTGCTTATGTTTTACACCTGCTCTAGCCCTGCCTCGCTCTGGCGTTAGTTACCTAACCTAACGGTGCAGACGGGACATCGAGGCGAATGCGGATGGCATAAGCGTACGTTATATTTATCTGTGATGTTTAGGTGGACTTAAATGATGGGATATTCATTAATGAGATTAATGAAAGAAAATAAACCTAATTGATGTTGTGGAATCGAATTTCAAAAATAAAACAGGTAGCTACAGTTCTTGCTTTGCATCGCGGTGTTTATTGTAGAACATCCTGCACCTTATTCGATAAGGAAAGGACCAAGATCCCTTCACCGGGAGTGACTCCTTTAGCAATAACTGGCAGATGCTACAACCCTCGGTTTGTCTTTTGATTGCTTCTATAGTTTCTGCTTTGCACAGTGGTGTATATGATATATCCTGCACCTTATTCGATGAGGAAAGGGCCGACGATCCCTTCACCGGGAGTGACCCCTTTAGCAAAACTAGAAAAGCCTCAAAAACATTCCATTTAAAAACCATTTGATTCCGCAACGAGATCAAGTTCAAAGTGTTAAAGGTTTTCATAAAAACCATTCGCAACCCTCCGTCATTTTAGGAAGTAGAGTACTTAGTATTCGTGCTGTGTTTGTTGACCATAGTCAAGGCATAGTGTACGGTAGCTAAGTGATGTCTTCCTACACCGCATATGATGCGATTAGTTAGGACAGTCATGTGGCTTTGTTAACCTTAGCCAAGGGTCATGTGGGTGGGTCTAATTAATCACGAAATGACGGGTAGAACTTGATTAGTGCTTATGATTTGTTGACCTTAGCCAAGGTCATAGGTGCTAGGGGTAAAAACCATTATCGGGAGTTTCAAGTGTTGAAATTTGCAATGAGATTGCATACCTTCTATGTGATAGTTGGATCCCGATACCCACTGCGAGTAATTGTTACTCCTGGGAGAGTTTTGCACTTTGCAATTAGCCGATCAAGTAGGTGTCTAGAAAGGTGTCAACGGGGTTACGCCTCTGGGAAAACGAGGTTTACTGTAATTAGGTCCGTGCGAAAGCACGGGGAACCTCCCTCAAAGTACCGACACTGGCCTGGCTGAAAGATTGGCGAACGTGTAGAGTGTAATTAATCCCGGCTAGTCTTTCCTTTTAGGGTTTGAAGGAAGATTTGATAAAAACAGTGGGAGCCATCCTGATTAGATAAAATATATAACCAATCTGATCTTGCAAGAGCATACGCTGAGTGTTTTCTTCTCTCCCTTTCTAGGTAGCGACCATATCACGCCTTAATCAAGATAATAATACGGATATTTGACTGAACCCGCATGTTATATTGAGCTGGGGAACGTTGGTCCCGCTCCAACTTATAATTGTTATAAGACAGAGCAGGAAATGGGGAATACCAGATTCCTATGCCGCCCAAACGAAGAAAGTGCATATGATGCATCTCCTTCGGGTGTGTTCATTATACAGAACTGTTTCTCAGTATCCTCTGCATCCTGGGTATCTGATACCGAATCAGGATCCCAGATATGTAATCCGTTACATAGGGCTACAGAAAGGCAGAGAACTGAGAACGGGTGATAAGTGTCATGAGACAGAGAACGAGGCAAGTGTTGCAGCCAAGTCTGTTGGTCACTGTCACCCTGTATTGCCGGTACATTGATTCTGAACAAATGTTATTAGATACCGAACCTGATATACAAAATCATATCAGTCTCTTTATTAGTAAAGAAATGATAAAATTTTGTATTGTTGGATAATGTTTTGAACATTTCCTATATCAAAAGTTGATCGGTTCAGGCACGTTATCTAAAAGCATTGACGTTCTAAATCAAACTACAGTTCTTAGTATACGGAACACACAAAAGAGGAAGAGTTCAGAAATGAACGGATCCTTCTTGAGGTATTGTAGACTAGGTCATATCAATGCGACCCGACTAGCTAAGTTGCACATAGATGCATATTTAAATCTGTTTGAATTTACATCTTGTGAAACTTTCCAGTCATGTCACAGAGATAAGATGCCCATAGCTCTGTTTACTGGAAACAGAGAAAGAGTTAGTGAACTCTTGGGATGATACATGTTGATGTATGTAGGTCCCCTGTCTACACATGCCAACACTGGTTCTTTGTACTTCATTACATTCTCTGATGATCTCTTTAGATTCAGACATATGTTCCTGTTGAAACACAAGTCCGAATCTTTTGAGATATTCACAGAATATAAGTTAGAAGTAGAGAACCAAAATACGGGTATAAGTATTATGTCCTATGATGAGATCAGGGAGGAGAATACTTGTGCATGGAATTCCTGGACTATTCTAAAGGAGAATGAGATTCTCTCTCAGCATTACTCCTCCGTATACACCATAGCACGATGGTATATCGGGGCAAAGCAATAACACCCTATATGATATGATGCGCTCTATGATGAGTACTACTGAGTTTCCTATTTCCTTTTGGGAGTTATGCACTTAAGGAGCTGCATACCTATTGAATAGGGTTCAAATCAAATCAGTTGCCTACCACTTCATATGCGATATGGAAAGGGAAGAGCCCATATCTTAAGTTAGTTAAGATTTGGGGTTGTCCGGCCTATGTCTAAAAGCAAAATCCGGACAAGCTCGAGGCAAGATCTGTTATGTAAAACTGGTAATGTTTCAGCAATACAAACTGCAGCTAATGATTTGATTGAACCAAAGGATTCAATAGTTACCAACGAACCTCAGCCTCTCCGCCGATCTAGTAGGGTTCCTCACCCACCTAAGAGATACTTTAGTTTCTCGATGACAGTGGGAGCGAGGATTGTATCATGAGATGATGACCCAACTATTTTAGAGCTGGCCATCAAGAGTGGGACTCTGTAAGAATGGCTGGATGCTTAGCGATCTGAGATGGAATCCTTATACACCAACAAAGTATGGACTTTGGTTGCTATATCTGAAAGGTTAAATCCCCATCAGGAGCAAGTATATCTTGAGAAGATTACTTGGTGTAGATGGAAAAGTTGAGATTTTCAAAGCTAGATTTGTTAAAGGTTTTCGTCATCAACCAGGCATGGATAATGATGAAACCTTTTCCAGGGACTATGCTTAAGTCCATCCAGATCCTACTTGCCATTGCTACATACCATGACTACGATATTTGGTGGTTGGGTGCCATGACTGTTTTTCTAAAATGATGATTTAGAAGAGAACGTCTATAAGAACACAGCTAGAGAGCTTCGTAAACAGTGGGAGCAGCGGAAACGTGTGCAAGTTGCTTTACAGAATAAAGCAGGTATCGCGGAGTTGGAACGTCTATTTTGATGTGGTAGTCGAAGTGTTTGACTTCATCATAATGGTAGATGAACCTTGTATGTACAAAAAGACAGTAGAGAGTAAGGTGGTCATCCTCGTATTGTACGTGGACAACATACTCTTGATAGGAAAAGAGTTTCCTATACTACGATCGGTCGATCTCCTCTTATCACATGGATTCTCCAGTAGGATAAAGGTGATACCTCCTAAATCCTGAGATTTGGATCTATAAGATAGATCTAAAGGGATGTTCGGATTCTCACTAGGTATAGTGAGATTGTATCAATCGATCCTGGGGAGAATCACTGGAAAAGTTCCAGAGTGATAAGGACGACTGAATGTCAGTCGCAGGCATTGTCTTTACCCTCAGTAGAGGGACGGTATGTTGGAAGAGTTCCAAGCTAGATACCGTGGCAAACTAGACGAAAAGGTTGGTAACATCTCTATTAAAGATACTACCAAAGAGGCAGTTTGGGTGTATATTGGTTCATGAGATGAACTAGGTTCCCACCATTGTGTGACAATGGAAGTATGGCTTTGGCCCAGGAACCCTGGTCCCATCAGTGACCCAGACATATTCTGAGGCAGCATCACCTGATCATGGAGATAGTTGATCTCCAGGGTGATCGAGGTTAGGAGAGTAGACTCAGAGGACAACACGGCGGATCCACTCACAAAAGCTTTTTCCCAGAGAGAGACTTTTATGGGATGGTTGAGTATTAGATACTACAACCACTGCTACAGATAACCCTAGTGCAAGTGGGAGATTGTTAGTTATATGTATGCCCTAGAGGCTATTACTGTACATTGGATGTATATTGTAGTGGATGCTGGGACATATATAGGTAGGACTTTCTTGCTCGACATGATAGTACGCTATCTGGTTGCTCTTTATCTTAACATGTATACTTTCTGCCTCTCTGTTACATGTTGATAAAGCCCTTAGGATGTGTACTCGACTTCCAGGACTATGATGTAGATCATACTAGTGGGGCCTGTGTTAGTTGTATGTATGCCCTAGAGGCCAGTATTGTACAGATGATGTATATTATATTGGATGCTTGGACATATATAGAGATGACTTTCTTACTCGATATGATAGTATGCTATCTGGTTACTCTTTATCTTAACATGTACACTTGTCTCTTTAAACTGTCTTATAGTTACATGTTGATAAAGCCCTTAGGATGTGTACTTGACTACCTGGACTATGATGCAGATCATACTAGTGGGGACATGGTAGTCCATAAGTACATCCTTCATGGTCCCTAGTCGTGGGTGTATCGAGACGGGGCATCGATATACCAGTGTAGACTAGCGTATACGCTTCTCGACCCATGAGATGGGCGGTGGATGATCCCATATCCATTGGTGTTTGACATCAGAGATGGTATACGGGTGCTCAGTGGAGACTGGGTACACTGGACGGACTCGCCGAGAACTCCCAGATGGTATTATACCTCACGTCAGATGGCAGTTCTCAGGTGACACTTGTACAGGTTAGTCTGTAGACCCGAGATCGTCATAGAGTCTTGTGTGATTCCCACTGTGCTTTGATCTCCACCTTACCACGTCCATGAGGGCGTGCAAAACAGTGGTCTTTGGGTACAGTCCCGAGTCACATGGAGGCAATGAGCGATAGGAGGGGTTTCGTCTCTCCCGGTATTGGGGGTTGATGTTGCGCTGTGCTTGATTGGCCGTAACAGGGAAGTCCCTGGCCAGGGCTGATCAGAGATTTGCTGGTAAGTGTTACCAGTGGTTTCTCGACCCGTTATGAGCCTCACATCGGCACGACTTATCGGTTATTGGGGTCTGACGTATACCACCCCTAGACTTGATATGCGACATATCAGACGAACAGACCGGACTGTACGGTAAGTGTTACTGGTTGGATTCACAGGAGTGTGAGCGGGCTAGCTCGTCGATCTTCTGATCGCTCAATACCCGGATGGCCGTTACGTTTAGCAGACAGCTTGCGGCTTGTGGGTGCTTGATATGATCATCATCTGCTACCGGCGTATTGACGAGTCTTTAGAGTACTACACAGAGGTTTCCTGGCTCAAGCGAAACGAAATAGGAGTGCATATGAGATATGTGCAGGACCGAGAATGATGCGTGTATGTGATACAGTATTTCATTCTCGCAATGAATGTATCGATTGGTTATATACGATATAACCTAGATATCGAATCAAGGATTGATTCGATAAGCCGATACATTGGATACCAGTCGGTTATAAGCGATATGACCGGATCGTTAAATCAAGTGTTGATTTAACGATTTAATGTATAATTATATATTTGATATATTGCTTTGCATTAACTAGTATTGGTTCATTTTAAAAGGATTTTCTCACTTGATGCACATTGTATATGTGATATATTTTTTGTGCACTTGTTTGTATCATGTTTGATGATACTTGCTCACTTGGGTTTGTGTAAAGATTAAACCATGGTTATATGAATGGTTAGGGTTTTGATTATTTACTTAGTTATTTATTTATTTATTCATTTTGGATATTATTAAGAATGGTGGCTTATTTTGTTTCTATGTTGAAGCTTCGTGAAGCTTTGACAAAGTCCACTATCCTTATCTCATCCTTAACCCTAACCATTCTAACTAACCTTAGTTTAATCTCTACACTTGACCATGGTTAGTATATGATAAGTATTCATATTAGTTTCATTTTAAAATATGAAACTTATCATATTCTTTCTTCTTCATCATCTTCTTCATCAAGAAAAGCTTAAGTCCATCAATGGCAACTTGAGCTAAAGTGAGAGAAATCCAATTCTAAAGTGAACCCACCTCCTATTTCTTCACCCTCTACCTCTTGCCAAGTTGTTTTGGGTGTTTTCTTCACAAGTTTCACAACTTGGTGAAGTCGGAGCTTGAACTTGTGATGCCTCGACGTAGATCATCTTCGGCACGAAGCCGACGACCTAGTCCGCCCAATTCTCCGATGAAGCCGACGTTTGAGTTCGGGATTCGAGATGGACAGCGAGAGGACGCCTACGTGGAGCTAAGGAAGTGGAGAACCGGATCTACAAAGGTTGTAGCCTCTCTCCTTTAGTTAAGATGTTAACTAGTTTCGTTTATCGCCTAAATTTCTAGTCAACGATCCGTATAAGGGTTTCTCGGCACCCATAAAATTTGAAATTGGCATGGTTGATGACTTGTGAGACCTCTATAGTGTGCCTAGGAACCCTACAGTGGTATCAGAGCCTAGCTAGAGCCTTAGGCGAACTCTAGACGACGTTTGAAACCCGAATACACATCGAAACCCTAACACATCATGCTCTCAGGACTTTTTCTAAAAACTGGGATTTTTCAAGATTAAAAATGCTTAAAAAATTCAGCAGGGAATTCTAAGAATTACGGTGCAAATTTTTTCCAATGAACAGTATATTGTGCGGCGGAACCGCGGCAGAAGCATGGCTTCTGCGGCAATTCCGCGGCCTACTGATGACGTCGGCCCTCCTCCTCTGCACAGTAATTCATCATTTCAGCAGCTGGGTTTTATGGGTATTTTTAATATTTATTCAAGAGTTGAACTTTCTGGGGTGTTTTAGAGTTTCGATGTTTCGATCGGATTATCAAATTTCGTTTTTGTGCTTTCCGGATAATTTTTTGAATATGTTAAAAAGTCCGACCGGATATAAATACCCAACTTTTCCCCTGCCGGAAAATATCCAAGTGTTGGATTTTTGTGTGGTTTAAGGACGTTCTGAGTAGTGCAAGTAACGCGATGGTCCCTCTAGAAGACGACAAACCTTAACTCGATTATGTGACCGTCTTGAACTGCCCTTTGAACCTTCGGGTTTGGGGCAGTACGGCGTGCCACATGTGAGGCGTTGGCTTGACCCTTCTACGGCTGGACCGTTGGTACTGAGGCATGAACTGAATGTCTTTGAACCTATTTCATGTGTTGGACGGTTTCGGGAAAACTTGGGTGTTCGAATGTTCGATCGGAAAGTTTATTATTTTCTATTTATCCGGAATGGGATACAATAATTGGAATTCACAAACAGTTATGAGATAACTGAATGAATGATATAAATCTAGCGGTTTAGTTTCATTTGATATTGAAAAGAGTTTTCGATAATGAGACTAAAATGCGGGGTTTATAACTGTTAGGCATGTGATGTCTAAGTATTTCATTTTGATTAGGCATGCGATGTCTAAAGAGATATGGATTCCAATTGTTGTAGTTTTACACTTTCTTTTCTGTGACCGTAAGTGTAATATGTGATATCGCCGGTTTCGTTGCTATATGTCAATGACAATTGGGGTGCGCATATTTACTTACGTTGATGACATGTGATGTTATGTGTTGCTGGATATGTTATATTGGATCGTCGTGTTTGAATAGCCGGGGGTTTTTATGTGAGATGAGTGTTTTTCATTTTCATTCATGTAAAAACTTGTATGTAATATTCTTTTATTGGGGCACTTCCAGGTTGCGGAAGATGTCACCCTTTGTATATTATTTACTTTTCTGCACTAGGATAGACCCAAGTAGGGGAGCACAAGTAACCGGGTTCTAGGGTCCAGTGGGAGACCATCTCGAGGAGTCGAGTCCGGGTCTCCTAACCCTAGAATTGGTAGGGTTGCTTGTCGCTCTCGTAGGGGTCTAGGGGTGTGGGATTGGCTATTCAACACGACCGTGGAATCCGTGTTTTATACTGGCTCGTATTGAAAACACGGACGTCCTAGTATTTCCAATGTTTCATATGTTTTCTTCTGCTGCGATATCTGTGATGTGATCATGTGATGTTCTGTGATAGATACAGTATATAGTATATATGATATATTATATAGGCGTTGCTTATGTTTTACACCCGCGCTAGCCCTGCCCCGCTCTGCCGTTAGTTACCTAACCTAACGGTGCACGAGGGGACATCGAGGCGAATGCGGATGGCATAAGTGTACGTCGTATTTATCTGTGATGTTTAGGTATTTAAATGATGGGACTTCATTAATGTGATTAATGAAAGAAAAGAAACCTAAGATGTTGTAGAATCAAATTTTAAATAAAACAGGTAGCTACAGTTCTTGCTTTGCACAGCGGTATATGTGATATATCCTGCACCTTATTCGATGAGGAAAGGGCCGAGATCCCTTCACCGGGAGTGACTCCTTTAGCAATAACTGGCAGATGCTACACACTCGGTTTGTTTTTGATAGCTTCTATAGTTTCTGCTTTGCACAGTGATATATATGATATATCCTGTACCTCATTCGACGAGGAAAGGGCCGACGATCCCTTCACCGGGAGTGACCCCTTTAGCAAAACTAGAAAAGCCTCAAAATCACTCCATTTCAAAACTTCATTTGATTCTACAACGATATCAAGTTCATTACGCAATAGGTTTTCAGAAAAACCTGTCGTAACCCTCCGTCATTTCAGATAAGTACTAGTTAGTATTCGTGCTGCGGTTGTTTGGCATGCGTCAAGGCGTAGTGTACGTTAGCTAACTAGTGCTTATCTGCTAGCATACGATGCGATTGGATTAGGGTATTCGCACGGCGTTGTTTGGCATGCGTCAAGGGTCGTGCGGGTAGGTTTAATTCAATCAAGAAATGTACGGGTTGAACTTGACTAGCGGACTATGGGTTGTTTGGCATGCGTCAAGGTCATAGCACGCTAGGGGCAAAATATTATCGGGAATTTCAAGTGTTGAAATTTGCAATGAGATTGCATACCTTCTATGAGATAGTTGGATCCCGATACCCACTGCGAGTAAGAGTTACTCCTGGGAGAGTTTTACACATTACAATTAGCCGATCAAGTAGGTGTCTAGAAAGGTGTTAACGAGGTTACGCCTCTGGGAAAACGAGGTTTACATTAATTAGGTTCGTGCGAAAGCACGGGGGACCTCCCTCAAAGTACCGATACTGGCCTGGCTGAAAGATTGGCGAACTTGTAGTGTGTAATTAATCCCGGCTAGTCTTTCCTTTTAGGGTTTGAAGGAAGATTTGATAAAAACCAGTGGGAGCCATCCTGATTAGATAAGATAATAACCAATCTGATCTTGCACGAGCATACGCTAAAGTGTTTTCTTCTCTCTCTCTCCAGGTAGCGACCATTTCATGCCCTAATAAAGATAATAAAATGGATGTATTGACCGAACCCGCATGTTATACTGTGCTGGTGAATGTTGGTTCCGTTCTTTCCTATAAGAGTTATAGGACTGAACAGGATATAGGGGAATACCAGGATTCCCATGCCACCCGAATGAAGAAAGTACATGTTGATGCATTTTCTTCGGGTGTGTTCGTTACAGAGAACTGTTTCTCCATTTGCCCTACGTCCTGGGTTTTAGATACCGGATCAGGATCCCATATATGTAATCAGTTACATGGGCTTAGGAAAGGTAGAGAACTTGGAGAAGGTGATAAAGACATTAGAGTTGGAAATGGTGCAATTGTTGCAGCTAAGACTGTCGGGGAATATCACCTTGAATTACCAACTGGTAATACATTGGTTCTGAACGAATGCTATTACATGCCGAACCTGATATGCAACATTATATCGGTTTCTTTATTGAGTAAAGAGGGATATAATTTTGTATTACAGGATAATGTTATGAACATTTTCCGTAACCAAAAGTTGGTTGGATCAGGCACGTTGTGCAATGGCATTTATGTTCTAAACCAATCAACAGTTCTGAGCATAACAAACACACACAAGAGGAAGAGTTCAGAACTGAACGAATCCTTCTTGTGGCATTGTAGACTGGGTCACATCAATGTGACACGACTGGCTAAGTTGCATAAGGATGGATATTTGAATCCGTTTGAATTTTCATCTTATGACACTTGCCAGTCATGTCTCAAAGGCAAGATGACCAAAACTCCGTTTACAGGACACGGAGAAAGAGTTACCGAACTCTTGGGACTGATACATAGTGATGTATGCGGTCCCATGTCTACACATGCCAGGGATGGTTCTTCGTACTTCATTACATTCACTGACGATCTCTCTAGATTCGGATATGTGTTCCTGATGAAACACAAATCAGAAGCTTTTGAGAAATTTAGAGAATATAAACAAGAAGTTGAGAACCAAACCGGAAAAAGTATTAAAATCCTTCGATCTGATCGAGGAGGTGAATACTTGAGCAATGAATTCCTGGACTTCCTAAAAGAGAATGGGATTCTCTCTCAGCTGACTCCTCCGTATACACCACAGCACAACGGTGTATCTGAACGGAAAAACCGCATCCTATTAGATATGGTGCGCTCAATGATGAGTACAGCTGAGTTACCTATTTCCTTCTGGGGATATGCGCTTGAGACAGCCATGGACCTATTGAATAGAGTTCCTACCAAATCAGTGCCTACCACTCCATATGAGATATGGAAAGGGAAGAGACCACATCTTAATTAAATTAAGATATAGGGTTGTCCAGCTTATGTCAAAAGACAAAATCCGGACAAACTCGAGGCAAGATCTGTCTTATGTAAGTTTGTAGGATATCCCAAAAATTCACAAGGGTATATCTTCTACCACCCCGAGGAACAAAAGGTGTTTGTTTCTCGACATGCCACTTTCTTAGAAAAAAGTTTTCTTATGAAACAAATAAGTGGCATTGAGGTAGAACTGGAAGAGGTTCCAGCAACACAGACTACAATAGAAGATTTGGTTGAACCAGAGGATTCAGTAGTTCCAGATGAACCCCAGCCTCTCCGCCGATCTAGTAGGGTTCCTCTCCAACCTGAGAGATACTACGGTTTTCTCATGGATGGTGTGAGCGAGGATTGCATCATGGAGGATGATGACCCAACTAGCTTCGAGCAGGCCATCACGAGTAGGGACTCAGTGAAATGGCTGGATGCTATGCGGTCCGAGATTGAATCCATGTACACCAACAAAGTATGGACTTTGGAAGTTGCTCCTGAAGGGGTAAAACCCATCGGGAGCAAGTGGATCTTCAAGAAGAAACTTGGTGTAGATGGGAAAGTGGAGACTTTCAAAGCTAGACTTGTAGCAAAGGGTTTTCGTCAAAAACCAGGTGTGGACTATGACGAAACCTTTTCTCCAGTGGCTATGCTTAAATCCATCCGGATCATGCTTGCCATCGCTGCATATCATGATTACGAAATCTGGCAAATGGATGTTAAGACCGCCTTTCTAAATGGTGATTTAGAAGAGTGCGTGTACATGACTCAGCCAGAGGGCTTCGTAGATAGTGGGAGCAGCGGCAAAGTGTGCAAGCTGCTTAAATCCATTTATGGATTAAAGCAAGCATCGCGGAGTTGGAACATCTGCTTTGACGTCGTTATCAAAGAGTTTGATTTCGTCAAAAACCCAGATGAACCTTGTATCTACAAGAAGGTAGCAGAGAGTAAGGTTGTCTTCCTCGTATTGTACGTGGACGACATACTCTTGATAGGAAATGATATTCCTATGCTGCAATCGGTCAAGCTCTTCTTATCACAAAGATTCTCGATGAAAGATCTTGGTGATGCCTCCTGCATATTGGGAATCAGGATCTATAGAGATAGATCCAAACGGATATTGGGATTGTCCCAATCCAGGTACATTGACACCATACTAAAGAGGTTTAGTATGGAAGAATCCAAGCGTGGGAACTTACCCACGATCTCTGGAGTCACTCTCTCCAAAGAGATGTCTCCTAAGACTGATTTGGAGAGAGCTCGCATGCAAGGGATACCCTATGCTTCAGCTGTAGGCTCTATCATGTATGCGATGCTATGTACCAGACCCGATGTTGCATACTCACTAAGTGTAGTGAGCAGGTATCAAGCTGATCCTGGAGAGAGTCGCTGGACAGCTGTGAAGAGCATTCTCAAGTACTTGCGAAGGACTAAAGAGATGCTCTTGGAGTATGGTAATGGAGAACTCCAAGTGGAGTCCTTTACCGATTCGAGCTTCCAGAGTGATAAGGACGACTCTAAGTCGCAGTCGGGTTTTGTCTTTACCCTTTACGGAGGGGCGGTTAGCTGGAAGAGTTCCAAGCAGGAAACCGTGGCAGACTCGACGATGGAGGCTGAATACATCGCTGCCAACGATGCTGCCAAAGAGGCTGTCTGGATCAAGAAGTTCATTACTGAACTTAGAGTGGTTCCATCCATTGAGCATCCAATACCTTTGTATTGCGATAACAATGGAGCGGTGGCTTTGGCCAAGGAACCTAGGTCCCATCAGCGATCCAGGCATATTCTGAGGCGGTATCACCTGATCCGGGAGATAGTTGATCGCCGGGAGATCGAGGTCAGGAGGTTGACACGAAGAACAACACGGCGGATCCACTCACGAAGGCCATTCCCCAGATACAGTTTGAGAGACTCTTCGGGATGCTCGGTATGCGATACTACAGCAGCTGGCCCTAGTGCAAGTGGGAGATTGTTAGTTGTATGTATGCTCTAGAGGCCAGTATTGTACAGATGATGTATATTATATTGGATGCTTAGACATATATAGAGATGACTTTCTTACTCGATATGATAGTATGCTATCTGGTTACTCTTTATCTTAACATGTACACTTGTCTCTTTAAACTGTCATATAGTTACATGTTGATAAAGCCCTTAGGATGTGTACTTGACTACCTGGACTATGATGCAGATCATACTAGTGGGGACATGGTAGTCCATAAGTACATCCTTCATGGTCCCTAGTCGTGGGTGTATCGAGACGGGGCATCGATATACCAGTGTAGACTAGCGTATACGCTTCTCAACCCATGAGATGGGCGGTGGATGATCCCATATCCATTGGTGTTTGACATCAGAGATGGTATACGGGTGCTCAGTGGAGACTGGGTACACTGGACGGACTCGCCGAGAACTCCCAGATGGTATTATACCTCACGTCAGATGGCAGTTCTCAGGTGACACTTGTACACGTTAGTCTGTAAACCCGAGATCGTCATAGAGTCTTGTGTGATTCCCACTGTGCTTTGATCTCCACCTTACCACGTCCATGAGGGCGTGCAAAATGGTGGTCTTTGGGTACAGTCCCGAGTCACATGGAGGCAATGAGCGATAGGAGGGGTTTCGTCTCTCCCGGTATTGGGGGTTGATGTTGCGCTGTGCTTGATTGGCCGTAACAGGGAAGTCCCTGGCCAGGGCTGATCAGAGATTTGCTGGTAAGTGTTACCAGTAGTTTCTCGACCCGTTATGAGCCTCACATCGGCACGACTTATCGGTTATTGGGTTCTGACGTATACCACCCCTAGCCTTGATATGCGACATATCAGACGAACAGACCGGACTGTACGGTAAGTGTTACTGGTTGGATTCACAGGAGTGTGAGCGGGCTAGCTCGTCGATCTTCTGATCGCTCAATACCCGGATGGCCGTTACGTTTAGCAGACCGATTGCGGCTTGTGGGTCCTTGATATGATCATCATCTGCTACCGGCGTATTGACGAGTCTTTAGAGTCCTACACAGAGGTTTCCTGGCTCAAGCGAAACGAAATAGGAGTGCATATGAGATATGTGCAGGACCGAGAATGATGCGTGTATGTGATACCGTATTTCATTCTCGCAATGAATGTATCGATTGGTTATATGCGATATAACCTAGATATCGAATCAAGGATTGATTCGATAAGCCGATACATTGGATACCAGTCGGTTATATGCGATATGACCGGATCGTTAAATCAAGTGTTGATTTAATGATTTAATGTATAATTATATATTTGATATATTGCTTTGCATTAACTAGTATTGGTTCATTTTAAAAGGATTTTCTCACTTGATGCACATTGTATATGTGATATATTTTTTGTGCACTTGTTTGTATCATGTTTGATGATACTTGCTCACTTGGGTTTGTGTAAAGATTAAACCATGGTTATATGAATGGTTAGGGTTTTGATTATTTACTTAGTTATTTATTTATTTATTCTTTTTGGATATTATTAAGAATGGTGGCTTATTTTGTTTCTATGTTGAAGCTTCTTGAAGCTTTGACAAAGTCCACCATCCTTATCTCATCCTTAACCCTAACCATTCTAACTAACCTTAGTTTAATCTCTACACTTGACCATGGTTAGTATATGATAAGTATTCATATTAGTTTCATTTTAAAATATGAAACTTATCATATTCTTTCTTCTTCATCATCTTCTTCATCAAGAAAAGCTTAAGTCCATCAATGGCAACTTGAGCTAAAGTGAGAGAAATCCAATTCTAAAGTGAACCCACCTCCTATTTCTTCACTCTCTACCTCTTGCCAAGTTGTTTTGGGTGTTTTCTTCACAAGTTTCACAACTTGGTGAAGTCGGAGCTTGAACTTGTGATGCCTCGACGTAGATCATCTTCGGCATGAAGCCGACGACCTAGTCCGCCCAATTCTCCGATGAAGCCGACGTTTGAGTTCGGGATTCGAGATGGACAGCGAGAGGACGCCTACGTGGAGATAAGGAAGTGGAGAACCGGATCTACAAAGGTTGTAGCCTCTCTCCTTTAGTTAAGATGTTAACTAGTTTCGTTTATCGCCTAAATTTCTAGTCAACGATCCGTATAAGGGTTTCTCGGCACCCATAAAATTTGAAATTGGCATGGTTGATGCCTTGTGAGACCTCTATAGTGTGCCTAGGAACCCTACAGCCTGGGTAGTCCATGAGTACATCCTTCAATGTTCCTAGTCATGTGAATATCGAGACGGGGCATCGATATTCCAGAGTAGACTAGCGTATATCTTCTCGACCCATGTGATGGGCGATGGATGATCCCATATCCATTGGTGTTTGACATCAGAGATGGTATGCGGGTGCTCAGTGGAGACTGGGTACACTGAACGTGTTAGGTCCACGTTACCACTCCCGGTACTTTCGGGGTTGCGGAATCGGTAAAACAAAAATTTTTCTAAACATGGTAACATGGACCGAAAAGCCGGATCTTTGCTAAACAACACACTAGCATCCTAACTAGAGATTTATCTACTCGGTTAGGGGATATACCTCAACTTGAACTCCTTCTCTTCTTGTTGTTCTTCTCCTTGCTTCCTCCTGACTTGATCCGGACTTTGGTCACCTTCGCGGCCTCCTTGAGTCGAAGACGATCCACCCGAGAGATGTACACCGAGCTCCACCTCGAGCCGAGGTAACTAGGGCAAAGAGATTGCTAATCTAGAAGCCCTAGATTGTGTAGAAGTGGTAGAGGGATAGTTTTGTCTTTGTGGGATATTTATCTCTCAACACATGAGATCAAAAGATGAATCAAGAGGAGGAAGAAGAAGGAGGAGCTAGAAACCATGGTTCATTTCTTTTTCTTCTCACTTGAAAAATCAAGAGAGAGAATGAGAAAGAAAATTATGAACTAAGGAAAATAACCATGGTTGCAATAATGCACTAAAACATCATTACCAATCCTATCAAGATAAAGTTTGATGGCACCATTGAAATGACCATTATCATAATCAAAATAGAAAAAGAAAAAGAAAAGAAGAGTGTAGATCCCTCTTGAAAGTCAATGGTCAACACGGTCAACCGGTCAACAAAGTCAAGAGAGGCCAAGGTGGTCAAATGGTCAATGCAATTAGCCATCATAAAATTATCACTAAAAGGATTAGTAAATGATGTCCGCCGCTCATAATGGTTTTGACCAAACGAACTGCCAAAACCCTGATGAGTCCGAATCAACTGTCAAAACCCTAATGAGCCTGCCACATAACGGTTTTGGCCGAACCAACTGCCAAAACCCTAATGAGGCACCTCCCCTTCATCGCTCCGGAAAACTGTGCATACACACCTGCATCCGCATTCCGTAGAAAGCGGATGCACAGAAGACAAAACAAATCCATCCGTGCAATACTAGGATCCGGCTTAAACCAAAGCCCACTAGTATTGCCTGCCCGAACACTATATGCACACAAGTGTACGTAAGTGATCGCAGCCCTGCCGTAAAACCATACGGCCTCTACACGTTTCGCTCAGTGCAGGGAAACTCTCTGTGTGGGACTCTAAAGACTCGACACTACGCTGGCAGTGGGTTTAACCACAGACCGCAAGCAGCACTAGCTGTACCTAACGGTCCCCAGGTAGATGTCGATAAGAAGGCCGATGAGGTAAACCCATCCGAACTCCTACTGAGCCTGTATGTGACAATCTCCGTACAGTCCAGTCTGTTCGTCTGATACATCGCATGGCGGGCCTAGGGGGCGGTTAAACGTCAGTCCCCTAATAGCGGTACAAGTCGTGTCGGAGTGAAGCCCAGAACACCCTGAGATAACACTGGAAACCTACCAGTATATCTCGCTTGCCCTGGCCATGGACTACTCGTGTAATGGCTCTCCTAGACACAGCACGATATCAACCCCCAATACCGGGAGAGACGAATCCTGTCTAACCGTCACTGCCTCCAAGTGCTTCGGGACTGCTCCCAACTACTACCTGTTTGCACGACTCAGTAGAGCCATGGTAGGGTAGTAATCAAAGAACAGTGGGAACACACTCGAGGCGAAGTGACAGTGTCAAGTCAGCGGACTAAGCTGTACTCATGTCACCTAGGAACTGATAACTGACGATAGGTATAACACCAACCATCAGTTCCCGACGAGTCCTGTCCAGTGTACTCGTAACCTAATGAGCACCCGCATACTATCTCAAGTACGGCGTACTGACGGCTGTGGGACAGACCGTCTCCCGTGCTGGGATGAGAAGCGCATACGCTAGTCTACTCCGGATTATCGATGCCCTGTCTCGATAATCCCACGACTAGGGACGTGAATAAGGATGTGCTTGTGGATTACCCAGCCCCCACGAGTGTGATCGCCATCACAACGCCGGTAATCAAGCAAAGATCCTAAGGGCTCTACTAATGCGTATAGGTGATATAATAAAGAAACACACATGTACACATTAAAGCAGAGACAAACCAAGTAGCATACTACTATATCGAGCAAGATTGTCTATACAACTGTGAATATCCCAAGCATCCATCAAGTAATATACATACTAGTATGATACAGTAATGGCCTCTAGGGCATATACACTAAAAGAACGGACTCGCCGAGAACTCCCAGATGGTATTATACCTCACGTCAGATGGCAGTTCTCTGGTGACACTGGTACAGCTTAGTCTGTTGACCCGAGATCGTCATAGAGTCTTGTGTGTCTCCCACTGTGCTTTGATTTCCACCCTACCACGGCTCTACTGAGTCATGCAAACAGGTGGTTTTTGGGTACAGTCCCGATTCACATGGAGGCAATGAGCGATAGGAGGGGATTCGTCTCTCCCGGTATTGGGGTTTGATGTTGCGCTATGCACGACTGGCCATAACTGGAAATCCCTGGCTAGGGTTGCAGTGATATACTGGTAAGAGTTATCAGTAGTTTCACGATTGTTATGGACCTCACGTCGGCATGACTTATCGAGCTATTGGGGTCTGACGTTTACCACCCCTAGGCGAGATATGCGACATATCAAACGAACAGACCGGACTGTACGGTAAGTGTTACTGGTTGGATTCACAGGAGTGTGAGCGGGCTTGCTCGTCGATCTTCTGATCGCTCAATACTCGGGTGGCCATTACGTTTAGCAGACCGCTTGCGGCTTATGGGTGTTTGATATGATCATCACCTGCTGCCGGCGTATTGACGAGTCTTTAGAGTCCTACACAGAGGTTTCCTGGCTCAAGCGAAATGAAATAGAAGCGCATATGAGATATGTGCGGAACCGAGAATAATGTGTGTATGTGATACCGTATTCTATTCTCGCGATGAATGTATCGATTGGTTGTATGCGATATAACCTAGTTATCGAATCGAGGATTGATTCGATAAGTCGATACATTGGATATTAGTCGGTCATATGCGATATGACCGGATCGTTAAATCAAGTGTTGATTTAATGATTTAATGTATAATTATATATTTGATCTATTACTTTATGGATTTTCTCACTTGAAGTGCACATTGTATATATGATATAGTTTTGTGCACTAGTTTGTATCATGTTTGATGATACATGCAAACTTGGGTATGTGTATGCTTTAAACCTTTTTTAGGTTAATGGTTAGGGTTTTGTAATCTTTACTTATTTATTTATTCTTTTATTCATTCAATTTGGCAAGAATAAAATGGTGGCTAACTTTGTTTCTTTCTTGAAACTTCATGAAGCTTTGAAGCTTTGACCATTTTGTTTCTTAGCCTTAACCTAACCATTAAACCTAACTCTAGTTTATTCTCTACACATAACCATGGTTGCTATATGATAAGAATCACTTTATTTTCTATTTCAATATTCTTATCATATTCTTTTCTTCTTCTTCTTCTTCTTTTTCAAGATGAAGAAAACCTTTGCTACCTTCAATGGTGAAATGAGAAAAAGAGTGAGAAATCCAATTCTAAAGGGAACCCACTTCCTGTTTCTTCATCCTCTACCACTTGCCAAGTAGTATAGGGTGTTTTCTTCACAAGTTTCATGACTTTGTGAAGTTGGAGCTTGATCTTGAGTTGCCTCAACGTAGATCATCTTCGGCATCGAAGTCGACGACCTAGCCCGATCATTTCTCCGACGAAGCCATAGCCAGAGTCCGGGATCTGATGATTGCAGCAGAGGGTCGTCAACACGGAGCTGTGGAGGTGGAGGACCGGATCTACAAAGGTTGTATTTTCGTTCACTTTAGTGTAAAGTTGATTACTTGCTTGCATCGCCTATACCTCTAGTTACAATCATGCTTAGGGTCACTTGGCACATAGAAAATTTTTGAATTGGCCATGTTTGATCACTTGTAGAACCTCATCGGTGTGCCTAGGAACCCTACACCTTACAAGTCACTATTGCACGTTGATAGAGCCCTTAGGATTCTTGCTTGACTGCCAGCAGTATGAGGGCGATCATATACGTGGGAGCTGGGGTCTATAAGCATATCCTTAAAAGGCCCCTAGTCATGGGAGTTTTCGAGACAAGGCATCGATACTCCAGAGTAGACTAGTGTATACAGTCGAGACCCCGACGAGGGGCGGTGGCTGGTCTCACAAGCCACTGGTGTCAGTTGGTTCACCTAAGATGTATACAGGTGCTTATTGGGTTATGAGTACACCGGACAGGACTCGCCGGGAACATGCTAGTTGGTCTTATACCAGACGTCAGATAGCAGTTCCCTGGTGACATATGTAAAGGTCAGTTCATCGACCTGAGATCGTCATTTGTCTCGTGTGAGTTCCCACTGTACTTTGATTACTACCCTACCACGCTCAAAGGAGACGTGCAAACAGGTTTTAGTTGGGTACAGTCCCGAGCCACATGGAGGCAGTGAGTGGATCTTCAGGTGTTCGTCTCTCCCGGTATTGGGGGTGAAGTCGCGCTGTGTCTAGGAGAGCCCTTACACGAAGTCCTTGGCCAAGGCAGGAGATTTACTTGTAGGTATTCCAGTAGTATCTCAGGGTGTTCTGGGCTACACTCCGACATGACTTGTACCGCTTTTGGGGGTCTGACTTTTACCAACCCCCTAAGCCCGCCATGCGATGCTCATAGACGAACGGACCGGACTGTATGGATATTGTCACTGACAGGCTCGGTAGGGTGTCAGGATGAGTTCGCTCATCGACGTCCCTTTTGGTCAATACCTGGTAGCCCGTTACGTATGGTTAATACCTCTGACGTGCTAGTGGTTAAATCCACAGCCAAGGGATTGACGAGTCTTTAGAGTCCCCCACAGACCATTTCTCAAGTTTCGGGCGAAACGCTGTAGAGGTCGAAAGGAGATATGGCAGGGTTCGATCATATACGTGCGGTATTGCACGGATCATGATCGGACGGATAATACTAGCGGGCTTTGGTTTAAGCTGGATCCTAGTATTGTACAGTGTAGATTTTGTCTCATTGCATTTGTATTCGGTCGCAATACAAATGCAGGTATGTATATACAGTAGCGGGGTTTTCCTGTAATTTATTACGGGATCGTTTTTCTGTAGTTGCCAGTTTGCATTTCGTTTCAGCCATTTTCCTTTGTTTCTTTCTTTGGCTGAATTTTGGTGGAGGGAGTTATTTGCAATTGTGCATTTTATAAAGGAGAAGACTTTTTGACATGATGGTTCTCATGATGATTCTTTGTGCATCATTACTTAGGTGATGGGTTTTGACTTTATAGTAATGATATTTCATCATCATCACCCTTTCTCTCTCTTTCATGTATGATTGCCTCCCTCCCCCCTTGTTTTCACTCCTCTCTCTCATTCCTAAGGGTTGGGGGCCGGCCACAACTTGTGGGGTGGCTGTCCAAATTTTTTCGGATGAGAATTGGTCTCATTTGGCTTGCAAAAAATCATATAGCTCCATCTCAAAAGTTCATCTCATTCCTCCACCAAATGGCAACTTCTAGTAACCCCATTGAGACAAAAGGGTTCTACACTTCATCTACAGTATTTCTTGGACACGTCGACTCACCAACTTCGTGCCCGAGTTGCCTCGGTCCAGAGGTGGGAGCCCGTAAAAGAACCCGGCGATGTGGTGCCCTTCCGACGAGGAGGTGAAGACCGGAGATTCCGCGGGGAGATCGGGACGACGACGAGAAGACCGAAGGACACGGATCGCTCGGTATATCTCTCTACCCCTTCTTTAGTTTGCTAGGATTAGGTTAATGGCCCGATCCGGGATTTTAGAGCGCGGTGGTGCCGGTTTACAAGTTTCGTAAAAGTATCGTTTCCGCATTTTGGCCTCGATCAGACGGCCGGGGCGCCGCCGTGCACTTACAATGGTATCAGAACCACGCCATTAACCTTGTCTAGCTTGCTCTAGTGTGTTTAGAATTTCGATCGGACAAAAAATTTCAAAACTGCATTTCCAACTTGACAGTTTCTGTCGAAATTTTATAGTTGTCAAAAAAATATTTGGTGCATTTTAAAAATACAGGCAGGGATTTTTATGGAATCTGGAAAAATTTGGTCGAGTGATATTCCCCTTCAGCCGCGGAACCGCGGCCGTACCCCTGTTTTGGACGCGGTTCCGCCGCAGTAAAGAGGTATCACTGCACCACATTTCTTCAGTTGATTCTTAGGTTGGAAATGTGGTTTTTCGAATATTATTTTTGGGCCCAGATTTTCTTTGAGTGCTACAGTTGTGCTTGGGGCCCACTTTAGTAAATTTAGTCGATCGAAAATTTTAAAAATGTTAGTTCACAGTATTTACATTATATCTGCGACCGTGAATGTCATTTGATCGGTAAATCCTGTCTAACTGCTATAGCCCTTTTAGATGGATTTGCGAACGTGACATTCACGTTGATGTTCTGTGTTGTGCTGTGATGTTGCGGATTTGTCGTGGTGGATAGCCTGGATGCAATGGTAGTACAGTTTGGTTTATTATGTACATTTGATATTGCGGGGCGAGCGTCCGACATGTGGACTGCCGTTACTGCCTGTTTGTATATTATTCTTTTGGGGCACGACCGGGCTGAGGTCGATGTACCCGTTGTATGTAGATTTTACTTTCTGTACTAGGATTACCCCACGGAGGGGTGCACGGATAGTCGGGTTCTAGAGGGAAATGAGCCCGCATCTCATGGCGTTGGGACGGAGGGGGCTTCACTCTAGAATTGGCGAGCTATTCGCCGCACTCGTAAGGGGTACAGGTTCACCCAAGGAGGGGTGCCCAAGTTACCGGATTCCATGAAGTACTGGGTGGTCCATTCACGTTGCTGAAGGGGGCTGCCTCACTTCAGGTTTTGGCGGGTAACTTGTCGCGCCCGTAGGGGTCTAGGATTTCATTGCACAGGCAATCCACACGACCAGGGGAACGTTGGGTTTCAGTAGCGGCTCTATGAAACCCGGGGATCACAGATATCTATATTATTCTGTGATGCTTATTACATTTCTGTGATGTTGTATTTTATCAAGCCTTGAGCAATTATTATATATTGATATATATACTAGTAGATGTTATATATGTTTTGCATCCGCGCTAGTCCAGTCCTCGCTCTGTCGTTAGTTAAGTAACCTAACGGGTAATGACGGGACCCAGTGGCGAATGCGGATGGCATATACGTACATCATTATTTTCGTTCTTTATTGGTGTGATCAATTGATGGGACTACATTGATTCGGATCAATGCAAGTTAAACAAACCTATTCTGATGTTGTTGGAACATTTTTCAAAAAGCTGTTATTGCAAGGACGTTCTCTTTTGTTTTGCACAGTGGTATTCGGTAATGAATATCCAGCACCTCAGTCGACGAGGAAAGTGTTAGTTGTATGTGTGCCCTAGATGCCAGTATTGTACAGATGATGTATATTATATTGGATGCTTGGACATATATAGAGATGACTTTCTTGCTCGATATGATAGTATGCTATCTGGTAGCTCTTTATCTTAACATGTACACTTGTCTCTTTAAACTGTCTTATAGTTACATGTTGGTAAAGCCCTTAGGATGTGTACTTGACTACCTGGACTATGATGCAGATCATACTAGTGGGGACATGGTAGTCCATAAGTACATCCTTCAAGGTCCCTAGTCGTGGGTGTATCGAGACGGGGCATCGATATACCAGTGTAGACTAGCGTATACGCTTCTCGACCCATGAGATGAGCGATGGATGATCCCATATCCATTGGTGTTTGACATCAGAGATGGTATACGGGTGCTCAGTGGAGACGGGGTACACTGGACGGACTCGCCGAGAACTCCCAGATGGTATTATACCTCACGTCAGATGGCAGTTCTCAGGTGACACTTATACAGGTTAGTCTGTAGACCCGAGATCGTCATAGAGTCTTGTGTGATTCCCACTGTGCTTTGATCTCCACCTTACCACGTCCATGAGGGCGTGCAAAACGGTGGTCTTTGGGTACAGTCCCGAGTCACATGGAGACAGTGAGCGATAGGAGGGGTTTCGTCTCTCCCGGTATTGGGGGTTGATGTTGCGCTGTGCTCGATTGGCCGTAACAGGGAAGTCCCTGGCCAGGGCTGATCAGAGATTTGCTGGTAAGTGTTACCAGTAGTTTCTCGACCCATTATGAGCCTCACATCGGCACGACTTATCGGTTACTGGGGTCTGACGTTTACCACCCCTATGATATGCGACATATCAGACGAACAGACCGGACTGTACGGTAAGTGTTACTGGTTGGATTCACAGGAGTGTGAGCGGGCTAGCTCGTCGATCTTCTGATCACTCAATACCCGGGTGGCCGTTACGTTTAGCAGACCGCTTGCGGCTTGTGGGTGCTTGATATGATCATCATCTGCTACCGGCGTATTGACGAGTCTTTAGGGTCCTACACAGAGGTTTCCTGGCTCAAGCGAAACGAAATAGGAGCGCATATGAGATATGTGCGGGACCGAGAATAATGCGTGTATGTGATACCGCATTTCATTCTCGCGATGAATGTTTCGATTGGTTGTATACGATATGACCTAGTTATCGAATCATTGATTCGATAAATTGATACATTGGATACTAGTCGGTTATGTGCGACATGACCGGATCATTGAATCAAATGTTGATTTAATGATTAAATCTATAATTATATATTTGATATATTACTTTGCATTAACTAGTATTGGTTCACTTTAAATGGATTTTCTCACTTGATGTTCACAAGTTGTATATGTGATATACTTTTGTGCACTTGATTGTATCATGTTTGATGATGCATGAATATTGGCTTTGTGTAAAGAATTGTACCATGGTTATGATAATGGTTAGGGTTTTGATTTATTCACTCATTTATTTAACCATTCTTTATTTATTTAAATGGATAAATGAAAATAAAATGGTTTCTTTTTATCATGAAGCTTGTTGAAGCTTCATGAAGCTTTGACTAAAGAGACCATTTTGTCTTCATGCTTAACCTTAACCATTCCCACTTACCATGGTATATTCTCTACACTTGACCATAGTTAGGATATGATAAGTATTGATTTATTTTCTATTATGAATATACTTTTATCATATTCTATCTTTATCTTCTCCTTCTTCTTCAAGAAAGAAAACTAGACTCCATTAATGGCATCTTGAGTTCTAAAGTGAGAAATCCAATTCTAAAGTGAACCCACCTCCTATTTCTTCATCCTCTACCTCTTGCCAAGTGGTTTTGGGTGTTTTCTTCACAAGTTTCACAACTTGGTGAAGTCGGAGCTTGATCTTGTGAAGCCTCGACGTAGATCATCTTCGGCATCGTAGCCGACGACTATTCCGCTCATTTCTCCGATGAAGCCGATGCGAGAGTCCGGGATTCGAGATGGACAGCGAGGGAGCAACTACGTGGAGCTAAGGAAGTGGATAACCGGATCTACAAAGGTTGTTGCTTCCTTCTTTTAGTTAAGATGTTAACTAGCTTATCTTTTTGCCTAAATTTCTAGTCGACGATCCGTATTAGGGTTTCTCGGCACTTGTAAAATTTGAAATTGGCATGGTTGATGCCTTGTGAGACCTCTATTGTGTGCCTAAGAACCCTACATTGGTATCAGAGCCTAGCTAGAGCCTTAGGCGAAGTGTAGACGACGTTTGAAACCCGATCGAACCGAAACCCTAAATTTTCCACGCTCTCTGGACTTTTTCTAAAAACTGGGTTTTTTCCAGATTAAAATGCTTAAAAAATTCAGCCGGAAGATATATGAATTACGGTGCAAAATTGGAGAAATGATGCCTCCAACATGCGGCGGAACCGCGGTAGAAGCCTAGATTCTGCGGCGGTTCCGCGGCTACATGATGACGTAAGCCCTCCAAATTTGCACAGTAACTCCTATTTTACAGTGCTGAGTTTTATGGGAATTTTTAATATTTATTCAAGAGTTGAATTTTCTGGGGTGTTTTAGGAGTTCGCTGATTCGATCGGATTATCAGATTTTGTCTATGTGGTTTCCGGATAATTTTAGAATATGTTAAAAAGTTCGACCGGATATAAATACCCAACTTTTCCCCTGCCGGAAAATATCCAAGTGTTGGATTTTTCTGTGGTTTAAGGACGTTCTGAGTAGTGCAAGTAACGCAATGGTCCCTCTAGAAGACAACAAACCTTAACTCGATTATGTGACCGTCTTGAACTGCCCTTTGAACCTTCGGGTTTGGGGCAGTACGGCGTGCTACATGTGAGGCGTTGGCTTGACCCTTCTACGGCTGGACCGTTGGTACTGAGGCATGAAGTGAATGTCTTTGAACCTATTTCATGTGTTGAACGGTTTCGGGAAAACTTGGGTGTTCGAACGTTCGATCGAAAAGTTTAATATATTCTATTTATCCGGAATGGGATACAATAATTGGAATTCACAAACAGTTATGAGATAACTGAATGAATGTTATAAATCTAGCAGTTTAGTCTCACATGATATTGAAAAGAGTTTTCGATAATGGGACTAAAATGCGGGGTTTATAAGTGTTAGGCATGCGATGTCTAAAGAGGTTGCGGATTCCAACTGTAGTAGTTTTACACTTTCTTTTCTGTGACCGTAAGTGTAATATGTGATATCGCCGGTTTCGTTGCTATATGTCAACGACAATTGGGATGCGCATATTTACTTACGCTGATGACATGTGATGTTATGTGTTGCTGGATATGTTATATTGGATTGTCGTGTTTGAATAGCCGGGGGTTTTTATGTGAGATGAGTGTTTTTCATTTTCATTCATGTAAAAACTTGTATGTAATATTCTTTTATTTGGGGCACTTCCTGGTTGCGGAAGCTGTCACCCTTTGTATATTATTTTCTTTTCTGCACTAGGATAGACCCAAGGAGGGGAGCACAAGTAACCGGGTTCTAGGGTCCAGTGGGAGACCATCTCGAGGAGTCGAGTCCGGGTCTCCTAACCCTAGGATTGGTAGGGTTGCTTGCCGCTCTCGTAGTGGTCTAGGGGTGTGGGATTGGCTATTCATCACGACCGTGGAATCCGTGTTTTATACTGACTCGTATTGAAAAACACGGATGTCCTAGAATATCCAATGTTTCATATGTTTCTTCTGCTGCGATATCTGTGATGTGATCATGTGATGTTCTGTGATAGATACAGTATATAGTATATATGATATATTATATAGGCGTTGCTTATGTTTTACACCCGCGCTAGCCCTGCCCCGCTCTGCCGTTAGTTACCTAACCTAACGGTGCACGAGGGGACATCCAGGCGAATGCGGATGGCATAAGTGTACGTCGTATTTATCTGTGATGTTTAGGTATTTAAATGATGGGACTTCATTAATGTGATTAATGAAAGAAAAGAAACCTAAGATGTCGTAGAATCAAATTTTAAACAAAACAGGTAGCTACAGTTCTTGCTTTGCATAGCGGTATATATGATATACCCTGCACCTTATTCGATGAGGAAAGGACCGAGATCCCTTCACCGGGAGTGACTCCTTTAGCAATAACTGGCAGATGCTACACACTCAGTTTGACTATCGATTGCTTCTATAGTTTCTGCTTTGCACAGTGATATATATGATATATCCCGCACCTCATTCGACGAGGAAAGGGCCGACGATCCCTTCACCGGGAGTGACCCCTTTAGCAAAACTAGAAAAGCCTCAAAATCACTCCATTTCAAAACATCATTCGATTCTACAACGATATCAAGTTCATTACGCAATAGGTTTTCAGAAAAACCTGTCATAGCCCTCCGTCATTTCAGATAAGAACTGTTTAGTATTCGTGCTGCGTTTGTTGGCCTTTGTCAAGGCGTAGTGTGCGGTAGCTGAATAGTGCTTATCTGCTAGTGCATGTGATGCAGATTGTTTCAGGGTAGTCGTACGACCTTGTTGGCCTTTGTCAAGGGACGTGCGGGTGGGTTTGATTCAATCAAGAAATGACGGGTTGAACTTGACTAGTAGCCTATGATTTGTTGGCCTTTGTCAAGGTCATAGGACGCTAGGGGCAAAATATTATCGGGAATTTCAAGTGTTGAAATTTGCAATGAGATTGCATACCTTCTATGAGATAGTTGGATCCCGATACCCACTGCGAGTAAGAGTTACTCCTGGGAGAGTTTTATACATTACAATTAGCCGATCAAGTAGGTGTCTAGAAAGGTGTCAACGGGGTTACGTCTCTGGGAAAACGAGGTTTACTTTAATTAGGTCCGTGCGAAAGCATGGGGAACCTCCCTCAAAGTACCGACACTGGCCTGGCTGAAAGATTGGCGAAGTTGTAGGGTGTAATTAATCCCGGCTAGTCTTTCCTTTTAGGGTTTGAAGGAAGATTTGATAAAAACCAGTGGGAGCCATCCTGATTAGATATGATAATAACCAATCTGATCTTGCAAGAGCATACGCTAAAGTGTTTTCTTCTCTCTCTCTCCAGGTAGCGACCATGTCATGCCCTAATAAAGATAATAATATGGATGTATTGACTGAACCCGCATGTTATACTGTGATGGGGAACGTTGGTTCCGTTCTTTCTTATAAGAGTTATGGGAATGAACAGGACATTAGGGAATACCAGGACTCCCTTGCCACCCGAATGAAGAAAGTACATGTTGATGCATTTTCTTCGGGTGTGTTCGTTACAGAGAACTGATTCTCCATTTGCTCTACGTCCTGGGTATTAGATACCGGGTCAGGATCCCATATATGTAATCAGTTACATGGGCTCAGGAAAGGTAGAGAACTTGGAGAAGGTGATAAAGACATTAAAGTTGGAAATGGTGCAATAGTTACAGCTAAGACTGTCGGGGAATATCACCTTGCATTACCAACTGGTAATACATTGGTTCTGAACGAATGCTATTACATGCCGAACCTGATATGCAACATTATATCGGTTTCTTTGTTGAGTAAAGAGGGATATAATTTTGTATTACAGGATAATGTTATGAACATTCTCCGTAACCAAAAGTTGGTTGGATCAGGCACGTTGTGCAATGGCATTTATGTTCTAAATCAATCAACAGTTCTGAGCATAACAAACACACACAAGAGGAAGAGTTCAGAACTGAACGAATCCTTCTTGTGGCACTGTAGACTGGGTCATATCAATGCGACACGACTGGCTAAGTTACATAAGGATGGATATTTGAATCCGTTTGAATTTTCATCTTATGACACTTGCCAGTCATGTCTCAAAGGCAAGATGACCAAAACTCCGTTTACGAGACACGGAGAAAGAGTTACTGAACTCTTAGGACTGATACATAGTGATGTATGCGGTCCTATGTCTACACATGCCAGGGATGGTTCTTCATACTTCATTACATTCACTGACGATCTCTCTAGGTTCGGGTATGTGTTCCTGATGAAACACAAATCAGAAGCTTTTGAGAATTTTAGAGAATATAAGCAAGAAGTTGAGAACCAAACCGGAAAAAGTATTAAAATCCTACGATCTGATCGAGGAGGTGAATACTTAAGCAATGAATTCCTGGACTTCCTAAAAGAGAATGGGATTCTCTCTCAGCTGACTCCTCCATATACACCACAGCACAACGGTGTATCAGAACGGAGGAACCTCACCCTATTAGATATGGTGCGCTCTATGATGAGCACAGCTGAGTTACCTATTTCCTTCTGGGGAAATGCGCTGGAAACAGCAGCATACCTATTGAATCAAGTTCCAACTAATTCTGTACCTACCACACCATATGAGATATGGAGTGGGAAGAGACCATGTCTTAAACGAGTTAAGATATGGGGTTGCCTGGCCTATGTCAAAAGGCAAAATCCGGACAAACTCGAGGCACGGTCAGTTCTATGCAAGTTTGTGGGATATCCCAAACATTCACATGGTATCTTTTCTACCATGCAGAGGAACAAAAAGTGTTTGTTTCTCGACATGCCACCTTTTTAGAAAAGGAATTCCTTGAAAAAGAAATTAGTGGCAAAGTGGTAGAGCTGGAAGAACTTCCAGATACACAAACCGTAACTGAAGAATTAGTGGAACCAGAAGATTCAGTAGCTCCCAATGAACCTCAGCCTCTCCGCCGATCTAGTAGGGTTCCTCGCCAACCTGAGAGATACTACGGTTTTCTCATGGATGGTGGGAGCGAGGATTGCATCATGGAGGATGATGACCCAACTAGCTTCGAGCAGGCCATCACGAGTAGGGACTCAGTGAAATGGCTGGATGCAATGCGGTCCGAGATGGAATCCATGTACACCAACAAAGTATGGACTTTGGAAGTTGCTCCTGAAGGGGTAAAACCCATTGGGAGCAAATGGATCTTCAAGAAAAAACTTGGTGTAGATGGGAAAGTGGAGACTTTCAAAGCTAGACTTGTTGCAAAGGGTTTTCGTCAAAGACCAGGTGTGGACTATGACGAAACCTTTTCTCCAGTAGCTATGCTTAAATCCATCTGGATCATGCTTGCCATCGCTGCATATCATGACTACGAAATCTGGCAAATGGATGTTAAGACCGCCTTTCTAAATGGTGATTTAGAAGAGTGCGTATACATGACTCAGCCAGAGGGCTTCGTAGACAATGGGAGCAGCGGGAAGGTGTGCAAGCTGCTTAAATCCATTTATGGATTAAAGCAAGCATCGCGGAGTTGGAACATCTTCTTTGACGTCGTTATCAAAGAGTTTGATTTCGTCAAAAACCCAGATGAACCTTGTATCTACAAGAAGGTAGCAGAGAGTAAGGTTGTCTTCCTCGTATTGTACATAGACGACATACTCTTGATAGGAAATGATATTCCTATGCTGCAATCGGTCAAGCTCTTCTTATCACAAAGATTCTCAATGAAAGATCTTGGTGATGCCTCCTGCATATTGGGAATAAGGATCTATAGAGATAGATCCAAACGGATATTGGGATTGTCCCAATCCAGGTACATTGACACCATACTAAAGAGCTTTAGTATGGAAGAATCCAAGCGTGGGAACTTGCCCACGATCTCTGGAGTCACTCTCTCCAAAGAGATGTCTCCCAAGACTGATTTGGAGAGAGCTCGCATGCAAGGGATACCCTATGCTTCGGCTGTAGGCTCTATCATGTATGCGATGCTATGTACCAGACCCGATGTAGCATACTCACTAAGTATAGTGAGCAGGTATCAAGCTGATCCTGGAGAGAGTCACTGGACAGCTGTGAAGAGCATTCTCAAGTACTTACGAAGGACTAAAGAGATGCTCTTGGTGTATGGTAATGGAGAACTCCAAGTGGAGTCCTTTACCGATTCGAGCTTCCAGAGTGATAAGGACGACTCTAAGTCGCAGTCGGGATTTGTCTTAACCCTTTACGGAGGGGCGGTTAGCTTGAAGAGCTCCAAGCAGGAAACCGTGGCAGACTCGACGATGGAGGCTGAATACATCGCTGCCAACGATGCTGCTAAAGAGGCTGTCTGGATCAAGAAGTTCATTATTGAACTTGGAGTGGTTACATCCATTGAGCATCCAATACCTTTGTATTGCGATAACAATGGAGCGGTGGCTTTGGCCAAGGAACCTAGGTCCCATCAGCGATCCAGGCATATTCTAAGGCGGTATCACCTGATCCGGGAGATAGTTGATCGCCGGGAGATCGAGGTCAGGAGGGTTGACACGAAGAAAAACACAGCGGATCCACTCACGAAGGCCATTCCCCAGATACAGTTTGAGAGACTCTTCGGGATGCTCGGTATGAGATACTACAGCAGCTGGCCCTAGTGCAAGTGGGAGATTGTTAGCTGTATGTATGCTCTAGAGGCCAGTATTGTACAGATGATGTAAATTATATTGGATGCTTGGACATATATAGAGATGACTTTCTTACTCGATATGATAGTATGCTATCTGGTTGCTCTTTATCTTAACATGTACACTTGTCTCTTTAAACTGTCTTATAGTTACATGTTGGTAAAGCCCTTAGGATGTGTACTTGACTACCTGGACTATGATGCAGATCATACTAGTGGGGACATGGTAGTCCATAAGTACATCCTTCAAGGTCCTTAGTCGTGGGTGTATCGAGACGGGGCATCGATATACCAGTGTAGACTAGCGTATACGCTTCTCGACCCATGAGATGGGCGATGGATGATCCCATATCCATTGGTGTTTGACATCAGAGATGGTATACGGGTGCTCAGTGGAGACTGGGTACACTAGACTCGCCGAGAACTCCCAGATGGTATTATACCTCACGTCAGATGGCAGTTCTCAGGTGACACTTGTACAGGTTAGTCTGTAGACCCGAGATCGTCATAGAGTCTTATGTGATTCCCACTGTGCTTTGATCTCCACCTTACCACGTCCATGAGGGCGTGCAAAATGGTGGTCTTTGGGTACAGTCCCGAGTCATATGGGGACAGTGAGCGATAGGAGGGGTTTCGTCTCTCCCGGTATTGGGGGTTGATGTTGCGCTGTGCTCGATTGGCCGTAACAGGGAAGTCCCTGGCCAGGGCTGATCAGAGATTTACTGGTAAGTGTTACCAGAAGTTTCTCGACCCGTTATGAGCCTCACATCGGCACAACTTATCGGTTACTGGGGTCTGACGTTTACCACCCCTAGACTTGATATGCGACATATCAGACGAACAGACCGGACTGTACGGTAAGTGTTACTGGTTGGATTCACAGGAGTGTGAGCGGGCTAGCTCGTCGATCTTCTGATCACTCAATACCCGGGTGACCGTTACGTTTAGCAGACCGCTTGCGGCTTGTGGGTGCTTGATATGATCATCATCTGCTACCGGCGTATTGACGAGTCTTTAGGGTCCTACACAGAGGTTTCCTGGCTCAAGCGAAACGAAATAGGAGCGCATATGAGATATGTACGGGACCGAGAATAATGCGTGTATGTGATACCGCATTTCATTCTCGCGATGACTGTTTCGATTGGTTGTATACGATATGACCTAGTTATTGAATCATTGATTCGATAAATCGATACATTGGATACTAGTCGGTTATGTGCGACATGACCGGATCATTAAATCAAATGTTGATTTAATGATTAAATGTATAATTATATATTTGATATATTACTTTGCATTAACTAGTATTGGTTCACTTTAAATGGATTTTCTCACTTGATGTTCACAAGTTGTATATGTGATATACTTTTGTGCACTTGATTGTATCATGTTTGATGATGCATGAATATTGGCTTTGTGTAAAGAATTGTACCATGGTTATGATAATGGTTAGGGTTTTGATTTATTCACTCATTTATTTTACCATTCTTTATTTATTTAAATGGATAAATGAAAATAAAATGGTTTCTTTTTATCATGAAGCTTGTTGAAGCTTCATGAAGCTTTGACTAAGGAGACCATTTTGTCTTCATGCTTAACCCTAACCATTCCCACTTACCATGGTATATTCTCTACACTTGACCATAGTTAGGATATGATAAGTATTGATTTATTTTCTTTTATGAATATACTTTTATCATATTCTATCTTCATCTTCTCCTTCTTCTTCAAGGAAGAAAACTAGACTCCATTAATGGCATCTTGAGTTCTAAAGTGAGAAATCCAATTCTAAAGTGAACCCACCTCCTATTTCTTCATCCCCTACCTCTTGCCAAGTGGTTTTGGGTGTTTTCTTCACAAGTTTCACAACTTGGTGAAGTCGGAGCTTGATCTTGTGAAGCCTCGACGTAGATCATCTTCGGCATCGTAGCCGACGACTATTCCGCTCATTTCTCCGATGAAGCCGATGCGAGAGTCCGGGATTCGAGATGGACAGCGAGGGAGCGACTACGTGGAGCTAAGGAAGTGGATAACCGGATCTACAAAGGTTGTAGCTTCCTTCTTTTAGTTAAGATGTTAACTAGCTTATCTTTTCGCCTAAATTTCTAGTCGACGATCCGTATTAGGGTTTCTCGGCACTTGTAAAATTTGAAATTGGCATGGTTGATGCCTTGTGAGACCTCTATTGTGTGCCTAGGAACCCTACAGCAAGGGCCGATATCCCTTCACCGGGAGTGACCCCTTGGACAGAAGCTTGCGTCAGGGCAATAACTTCACTATAGTCGATTACTTCTGCTTTGTATCGTGGTATTCAGTTGGAATATCCTGCACCCCATTCTACGGGGAAAGAGCCGAGATCCCTTCACCGGGAGTGACCTCTTTAGCAAAGGTTTTCGTCACTATATTTTTATAAAGCTATCCGGTTCCTTCAACGATATCAAGTTCATTACGTTAAAGGTTTTTCGCCAGAAACCATTCGTAGCCCTCCGTCATTTCAGTTAAATGTTCGGTAGTATTCAAGCTATGTATTTTGACCTACGCCAAGGCATAGTGATTGGTAGCTACCGGAAATTTATCTGCTGCATAGATAGATGCGTTGGTTTGGGACAGTCGTACAGCCTTGTTGGCCCTAGTCAAGGGCTTGTACGGGTGGGTTCAAATTAACCTGGACAATGACCGGTAGAACTTGACATGTGACTTATGATTTGTTGGCCTTAGTCAAGGTCATAAGAGCATGGGGTAAAAATCACATCGGGCGTTTCTAAAGAAACTGAAACTTGCCAAGTATGCGCATACCTTATAGAGTATGATAGCGTGAGTGGATTCCATCACGTTAGTATGCAATGATAGTTGGATCCCGATTCCTACTGATGAGTTGCTTTACTCCTCGGGTGATCCGGACTAATTCTTCTTTCTGTTAGTGTATATGCCCTAGGGGCCATTATTGTATCATACTAGTTTGTATATTACTTAATGGAAGCTTGGGATATTCACATGTATATAACAGCCTTGCTAAACATGGTAGTATGCTACTTGGTTTTTTCTATCTTAATATGTGAGTATACGTATTGATAGAGCTCTTAGGATCTTGCTTGACTACCAGCGTTGTGATGGCAGTCACACTAGTGGGGGCTGGGTAGTCTACAAGCACATCCTTATTCAGGTCCCTAGTCGTTGGATTATCGAGACAGGGCATCGATACTCCGGAGTAGACTAGTGTGTACGCTTCTCATCCCAGTTGGGGAGATGGTCTGTCCCACAGCCGTCAGTACGTCGTACTGGAGATAGTATGCAGGTGCTCGTTGGGTTATGGGTACATCGGACAGGACTCACAGGGAACTGTTGGTTGGTTTTATACCAATCGTCAGTGAACAGTTCCCAGGTGACATGAGTACAGCATAGTCCGCAGACTTGACACTGCTACTTCGCCTCGAGTGTGTCCCACTGTTCTTAGATTGCTACCCTACCACGGCTCAAAGGAGTCGTGCAAACAGGTAGCAGTTGGGTGCAGTCCCGAGCACTTGGAGGCAGTGGCGGTTAGACAGGATTCGTCTCTCCCGATATTAGGAGTTGATATCGCGCTGTGTTAGAGAGCCATTACGCAAAGTCCCTGGCCAGGGCAAGCGAGATTTGCTGGTAGGTTCCAGTAGTTTCTCAGGGTGTAATGGGCTTCGCTCCGACACGACTTATACCGCTATTAGGGGACTGACGCTTGCCGTCCCCCTAGGCCCGATATGCGATAGTCTTAGACGAACGGACCGGACTGTACGGAGATTGTCACATCAGACTCAGTAGGAGTTCGGATGGGTTTCCTCATCGGCCTTCTTATCGACATCTACCTGGGGACCGTTACGTACAGCTAGTGCCGCTTGCGGTCTGTGGTTAAACCCACTGCCAGCATAGTAGTCGAGTCTCTAGTGTCCCACACAGATAGTTTCCCTACTCCAGGCGAAACGATATAGAGGTCGTATGGTTTTACGACAAGGGTTCGGACGCATACGTGTGTTTACGCACGTACGACTTTCGGACAGTTTTTACCAGTCGGCTTTGGTTTAAGCCAGTTATTGGATTTATATAGTCTAAAGCTTTTCCGTATTTTTGCGGAAAGGAGGGGCGTTCTCGTAATTGCGCGAGAAGCTTCTAGAAGGTGGTGACTAAGGAGGTTTAGGTGGCATATACAATGAATATGATTAGTGAGTCATATGGATGATTCATCCATGTCATTAATGCATCATAAATGCTTAATGACTCATGGAGATGAATCATCACTAGATATTATCAAGCATGGTTTGTTAAATTGATTTATTTTCTTTTCTTGATAAAATGAAATGCTTGATATATATTATCATAACTCATTATTCTCACTTCATTATTATCTTCACCTTCTCTCTCCTCAAGCTCTCCCTCTTCAAACCCTAATCCTCCCCTCTCATGTGTTGAGTACAAGGATTAGTTAGACTTATTAAACCATAACCCTCACTCTATTTCACCTAGCTTCTTTGATTAGCACTTAAAGAAGTTTAGTTGCCTCAAGTTTAGAGGCTAAGCTTGGAGTAAAGCTCTCGGGTGGATCGTCTACTACTTCGAGAAGGCCGAGGAGGAGGTGGAGTTCGTAAAGACGAAGGACACGGTTCTTTAGGTATAATCCCTTTACATAGTAGTTGTTAACTTCTATGTTTGATGTTAGTTATCGTTTAGCTTCGATTCTTGCGGTTAGTCGATGTTTAAGCAAAGAACAAGATCGTTTTTCATATTTCCGCCTCCCCGCAAGTCGTGGGGTGTTGTACATCGACTTACAGTGGTATCAGAGCCTCGCTAAACAATAAATAACTTACTTGCAAATTTGTATGAATTTCGAACGGAAAAAAAGAAACCGGAAAAGCCCGAAATCACAAGTTTCTGTCGATTTTTAAATGAAGTCCAAAAATTTTTCAGGGATGTTCAGAAAGCTTGAAAAGACAGTAGAAGAACACCCAAGAAAATTGGGCCCCTGAATTGCCTAAAGAGCCGCGGAACCGCGGCGGATCCCACCGATCCGCCGCAATTCCGCCGCCGAGTTGGCGATTCAGGAACCCAATTTTCCTGTGTTGCTTCTCTGTGATTTTTGGTATTTTCTGGAAGTTTTTATTTTTGCTCAGGTTTCAGATTTACAGAGAAGTATTGGAGCAAAATTAAAAGTGTTTAATCGATCGAAATTATACAGTATTTGCTTGTTGGATTATATCTGTGTTTGTATAATGTGTTCGTAAACCTCCCCTAACTGCTAGTATGTCGGTTGGCAGGGGGTTGCACATTTCTGTAATGGTTTTTACTGTTTGTGGATATGAACTGTGTTGGACTGTTGTGATGTATAGCCGGAGTTATGTGATGGGTTGTTATTTAATTCATTTGATGTAAATATAATTTGCTGTAATATTATTTTGCGGGGCACATCCAGGTTGCGGTTGTAGCCACCGTTGTATTATTTCATTTTACTGTTTTTGCTCCTAGGACAGACCCAAGGTGGGGTGCACAAACTGCCAGGTGGGTAGTTTGTCGTACCCGTTGGGGTCTTGGGTGGGGTAATGGCTATTCATCACAACTGTGTAATCCGTCTTTTGTTGCAGGCTCAAAACAAACACGGATTGCTTGCAAATCCAATAAAGTTCATCTGTGATCTAGAATGCCTATTATTACGTCTGACGAATGTACAATATCTATATATGATAGCTATTTAGACGTCACTTATGTTTTACACCCGCGCTAGCCCAGCCCCCGCTCTGTCGTTAGTTAAGTAACCTAACGGGTGATGACGGGACCCCGTGGCGAATGTGGATGGCATAAGAGGACGTTGTATTTTCGTTGTTTTCTGCAATGATAGGTTAATGATGGGACGCATTATTTATAATGCAAAGAAAATAAACCAAAAAGTTTAATCGTTGGAACAATTTAAAAGAGACCACTCGGTTAATTTTAAAAACAGATATTTTTAAATGCGGAGCTTTAACCACTCCTTTTAAAAGCTATCAGGTTCCTTCGGTTATATCAAGTTCACTACGTTCACGGTTTCGCCAAAACCATTCGTAGCCCTCCGTCATTTCATCTGGGTATTCAGTAGTATTCAAGCTATGTATTTTGACCTAACGCCAAGGCATAGTGTTTGGTAGCTACTGGGTATTCATTTGTTGCATAGATAGATGAGTTAGTTTGGGACAGTCGTATTATCATTTTGGCCGAACGTCAAGGATATATACGGATGGGTTCAAATTGACAAGATAATGATGGGTAGAACTTGACATGTGACTTATGACATTTTGACCTAACGCCAAGGTCATAAGAGCATGGGGCAGAAAAATATATATCGGGAATTTCTAAAGAAACTGAAATTTGCAAAGAGTTGCATACCATTTGGAGTTTGATGAATGTTGGTAGGATTCCTTCAACATTATCATACAATGATATTTGGATCCCGATCCTACTGTGAGTATATGCTACTTATCAGGAGATTCGTCACTTAACGATCAATGCTATAAACCAAGTAGGTGTCAAGAAAGGTGTCAGCGGGGTTACGCCCCCAGAGAAAAGAGGTTATTTAATTAAGGAACTTCGCGAAAGCGTTGGAAAACCTCCCTCGAAGTATCGACACTAGCCTGGCTGAACGGTTAAGCAAGAATTGTACAGTGAGAATAGTCCTGGCTAATTCTTCTTTTATGGTTTGAGGAAGGATTTGAGAAACAGTGGGAGCCATCCAGTTTAGATAAACTAAAAACCACTCTAAACTTGCAAGAGCATCGTGCTAAAGAGTTTTCTTCTCTCTCTCTTAATTGCAGCGACCCTGAAAATGACTGGACTTAAGTTACTTTTAGAGAAAAATATACTGACAGGGCCAAACTATAAAGATTGGCTGCGGAATGTCAAAATGGCTTTGACCTATGACAAATTGGGGTACGTCCTCACCGCTACGGCACCTGCTGTCCCTGGTCCCAAAACCAGCAATGCGGATAAGGAAATCCGAAAAACCTGGGATTTAGATTGCGCGAAAGCCAAGAGCATCGTGCTTGCCTCGATGAACAATGAACATCAGAGGAGGCACGAGGATATGGACCTAGATGGCATATTTCTCCATACAAAGGAACTTTATGGAGAGCAATCTCGTATAGCAAGATACGAGACCTCTAAGAACTTGTTTCGAGCGAGGTTGGCTGTCGGATCATCGGTAGGAGAACATGTCCTAAAGATGATCGGCTATATTGAAGAGCTCGCAGACCTTGGGACGACTTTGAATAATGAGCTCTATACAGACCTTATTCTCCAGTCCCTTCCTTCCACCTACGCCCAGTTTATCCTGAACTTCAACATTCAAAGAAAAGAAGTTGAACTTCCGGAACTCCTGAACATGTTAAGGAGTGCAGAGGGCACCTTGCAGAAAGCAAGGGAAACACCCGCTATGTTTGTTAGCGGTGCATCTTCTTCCGGGTCCAAGGCTAAGGCCAAAAGAAGGAAGAAGAAGGCCGCCACCAAACCTAGAGGAGGTGTTAGTAAGGTGGGAGGGAAGGGAAAGAAAAAGTTTGCGGTACCGGTAGTTGGCCAGGATGAGTGCTTCCATTGTCACAGGAAAGGGCACTGGAAGAAGGATTGCAAGGCGTGGAACGCCAAGAACCAGGAACCGAAGCAAGCTGTGGCTTCGACTTCAGGTGTGTTTGTAATTGAGAATTGTCTGTCGATCAACTCTACTTCCTGGGTATTGGATACCGGATCAGGATCTCATATTTGCAATTCATTGCAGGCACTGAGAAACCGTAGAGTGCTGAAGGAAGGTGATATGACCCTAAAGGTTTCTAACGGAGCTAGCGTGGGAGCTGCGTCCGTCGGGGATTATCACCTAGGATTGACGAGTGGAAACATTTTGGTTTTACATAACTATTTTTTTGTACCAAGCTTAACGTGTAATATCATATCAGTTTCCTTGTTATCAAATAAAGGTTATGATTTCACGTTTGTAAGAGATGTTGTTAACATCCACCTTAATCATGGTTTGATTGGGTCCGGTACACTAAATAACGGTATATATGTTTTAAACCAACTCCAAATTTTCAATGTCCAGAACACACTTAAAAGAAAGTCTCCAGATTTAAATAAAGCTTTCTTATGGCATTGTAGACTGGGTCATATCAATGAGAGAAGGTTGACTAAGTTGCATAGAGAAGGATATTTGGACTCGTTCGAATATCAAACTTATGACACTTGTCAATCTTGTCTCAAAGGAAAGATGACAAAGACTCCATTTACTGGACAAGGAGTAAGAGCGAGCGAGCTCTTAGGACTCATACACAGTGATGTATGTGGTCCAATGTCTACGCATCCAAGAGGTGGTTTTTCCTATTTCATTACTTTCATGGATGATTACTCAAGATACGGATTCATTTATCTGATGAAACATAAATCCGAGGCTTTTGTGAAATTCCAAGAGTATAAGAATGAAGTAGAAAACCAAACCGGCAAAAGTATCAAGACACTTAGATCTGATCGAGGTGGTGAATACTTGAGTGCCGAGTTCCTAGGTTACCTAAAAGAGAAAGGAATTCTCTCTAAGCTTACTCCTCCATACACTCCACAGCACAACGGTGTATCGGAGAGACGGAATCGAACCCTATTGGATATGGTACGATCCATGATGAGTAATGCTGAGTTACCGCGATCTTTTTGGGGTTATGCGCTAGAATCAGCAGCATATCTTTTGAACATGGTTCCTACCAAGACTGTGCCTACCACTCCATATCAGATGTGGAGCGGGAAGAAACCCCATCTGCAGTATATAAAGATTTGGGGATGTCCAGCTTTTGTTAAAAAGCAGCATGTGGACAAGCTCGAGGCACGATCAGTAAAGTGTAAGTTTGTGGGATATCCAAAGAACTCCAGGGGATATCTATTCTATTACGCAGAGGAACAAAAGGTATTTGTTTCTCGTAATGCCCATTTTCTAGAACATCAGTTTTTAGAAAAGGAATCAAGTGGGAGCGAAATAGAACTGGAAGAAATTCCAGAACCACAAACTAATACTGAAAGTTTGGTAGAACCGGTACTTCAAGAAGAACAGGACATTCCCGCACCCCTCCGCAGGAGTAGTAGGCCGTCTCATCCGCCTGAGAGATACTACGGTTTTCTCATAGATGGGGATAGAGAGGATTGCATCATAGATGATGATGAACCTACTGACTTCCAGCAGGCCATCCAGAGCGGTGACTCGGTACGATGGCTAGATGCAATGCGGACCGAAATGGAGTCCATGTACACCAACAAAGTATGGACATTGGACTTTGCTCCAGATGGGGTAAAACCCATAGGATGCAAATGGATCTTCAAGAAAAAGATTGGTGTAGATGGACAGGTGGAAACCTATAAGGCTAGACTTGTTGCAAAGGGTTTTCGTCAAAGACCTGGTTTGGACTATGACGAAACTTTTTCTCCAGTGGCTATGCTCAAATCCATTCGGGTCCTTCTTGCTATTGCTGCCTTCCATGATTATGAAATCTGGCAAATGGACGTAAAGACGACTTTTCTGAATGGAAATTTAGAAGAGTGAGTCTATATGGATCAGCCAGAAGGTTTCAATCAGAGTGGGAGCAGCGGGAAAGTATGCAAGCTGCTTAAGTTCATTTATGGACTAAAGCAGGCATCGCGGAGTTGGAATATCTGTTTTGATGAGACAGTCAAAGAAAATGACTTTATCAAAAATCCAGATGAACCGTGCATATATAGTAAAGTTGTAGCAAGAAGTGTCGTATTCCTCGTCTTGTACGTGGATGACATTCTATTGATAGGAAATGACATTCCTATGCTACAATCTGTCAAAGGATTCTTGTCACACAGGTTCTCCATGAAAGACCTGGGTGATGCCTCTTACATTCTGGGGATCCGGATCTATCGTGATAGATCCAAGAGGATGTTGGGACTTTCGCAGTCCAGGTATATCGACACTGTACTGAAAAGATTCAGTATGGAAGATTCTAAGCGCGGTAATCTACCGGCTTGTCACGGAATCACCCTCTCCAAAGAGATGTCTCCCAAGACTGATTTGGAAAGGGAACGCATGTCTATTATACCCTACGCTTCTGCGGTAGGCTCTATAATGTATGCGATGTTGTGCACCAGACCAGATGTAGCTTACGCACTGAGCGTGGTAAGCCGGTATCAGTCAGACCCAGGGGAGAAGCACTGGATAGCAGTAAAGAACATTCTCAAGTACCTGAGAAGGACTAAGGAGATGTTCTTGGTTTACGGCGGAAAAGACCTCAGGTTGGAGGCCTTTGCTGATTCCGGCTTCCAGAGTGATAAGGACGATTCCAAGTCCATTTCGGGTTATGTCTTTACCCTTAATGGAGGGGCGGTGTGCTGGAAGAGCTCCAAGCAGGACACCGTTGCTGACTCAACGATGGAAGCGGAGTATATAGCTGCTTGCGATGCCGCAAAAGAAGCAGTCTGGATGAAGAAGTTCCTAACAGAACTTCAGGTGGTTCCTACCATAGTTGATCCAATACCTCTGTATTGCGACAACAACGGAGCTATAGCTTTAGCAAAGGAACCAAGGTCCCATCACAAGTCCAGACACATCTTAAGGCGGTATCACCTGATCAGGGAGATCATTGATCGTCAGGAGATCGAGGTTCGAAGAGTTGCTTCTGAAAAGAACATTGATGATCCATTCACAAAGGCCCTACCTCAGATTCAGTTCGAGAGGCAACTCGAGATCATCGATCTTCGATATGCCAGTACATGGCCCTAGTGCAAGTGGGAGATTGTTAGTGTATATGCCCTAGGGGCCATTATTGTATCATACAAGTTTGTATATTACTTAATGGAAGCTTGGGATATTCACATGTATATAAAAGTCTTGCTAAACATGGTAGTATGCTACTTGGTTTTTTCTATCTTAATATGTGAGTATACGTATTGATAGAGCTCTTAGGATCTTGCTTGACTACCAGCGTTGTGATGGCAGTCACACTAGTGGGGGCTGGGTAGTCTACAAGCACATCCTTATTCAGGTCCCTAGTCGTTGGATTATCGAGACAGGGCATCGATACTCCGGAGTAGACTAGTGTGTACGCTTCTCATCTCAGTTGGGGAGATGGTCTGTCCTACAGCCGTCAGTACGTCGTACTGGAGATAGTATGCAGGTGCTCGTTGGGTTACGGGTACACCGGACAGGACTCACAGGGAACTGTTGGTTGGTTTTATACCAGTCGTCAGTGAACAGTTCCCAAGTGACATGAGTACAGCATAGTCCGCAGACTTGACACTGCTACTTCGCCTCGAGTGTGTCCCACTGTTCTTAAATTGCTACCCTACCACGGCTCAAAGGAGTCGTGCAAACAGGTAGCAGTTGGGTGCAGTCCCGAGCACTTGGAGGCAGTGGCGGTTAGACAGGATTCGTCTCTCCCGGTATTGGGAGTTGATATCGCGCTGTGTCAGAGAGCCATTACGGAAAGTCCCATGCCAGGGCAAGCGAGATTTGCTGGTAGGTTCCAGTAGTTTCTCAGGGTGTAATGGGCTTCGCTCCGACACGACTTATACCGCTATTAGGGGACTGACGCTTGTCGCCCCCCTAGGCCCGATATGCGATAGTCTTAGACGAACGGACCGGACTGTATGGAGATTGTCACATCAGACTCAGTAGGAGTTCGGATGGGTTTCCTCATCGGCCTTCTTATCGACATCTACCTGGGGACCGTTACGTACAGCTAGTGCCGCTTGCGGTCTGTGGTTAAACCCACTGCCAGCGTAGTAGTCGAGTCTCTAGAGTCCCACACAGAGAGTTTCCCTACTCCAGGCGAAACGATATAGAGGTCGTATGGTTTTACGACAAGGGTTCGGACGCATACGTGTGTTTACGCACGTACGACTTTCGGACAGTTTTTACCAGTCGGCTTTGGTTTAAGCCAGTTACTGGTATCCGGTTATTGGATTTATACAGTCTAAAGTTTTTCCATATTTTTGCGGAAAGGAATGGCGTTCTCGTAATTGCGCGAGAAGCTTCTAGAAGGTGGTGACTAAGGAGGTTTAGGTGGCATATACAATGAATGTGATTAGTGAGTCATATGGATGATTCATCCATGTCATTAATGCATCATAAATGCTTAATAACTCATGGAGATGAATCATCACTAGATATTATCAAGCATGGTTGTTAAATTGATTTATTTTCTTTTCTTGATAAAAAGAAATGCTTGATATATATTATCATAACTCATTATTCTCACTTCATTATTATCTTCACCTTCTCTCTCCTCAAGCTCTCCCTCTTCAAACCCTAATCCTCCCCTCTCATGTGTTGAGTACAAGGATTAGTTAGACTTATTAAACCATAACCCTTACTCTATTTCACCTAGCTTCTTTGATTAGCACTTAAAGAAGTTTAGTTGCCTCAAGTTTAGAGGCTAAGCTTGGAGTAAAGCTCTCGGGTGGATCGTCTACTACTTCGAGAAGGCCGAGGAGGAGGTGGAGTTCGTAAAGACGAAGGACACGGTTCTTTAGGTATAATCCCTTTACATAGTAGTTGTTAACTTCTATGTTTGATGTTAGTTATCGTTTAGCTTCGATTCTTGCGGTTAGTCGATGTTTAAGCAAAGAACAAGATCGTTTTTCATATTTCCGCCTCCCCGCAAGTCGTGGGGTGTTGTACATCGACTTACACTTTCAGGTTTGGAGGAGAATTTGACGTTACAGTGGGAGGTTTCCTGATTAGATAAATTGGTAACCATTCTGATATAGGTTAGAGTGCACGCTGAGTGTTTCTTTTCTCTCTCTCTCTTTGGCAGCGACCATGACCCGACCTAGACTATGACTCAGTGACCAAAATTAACCGAACCTTCTTAAACACTGGCTTTTGGATTGTCAGAGTTGCAAACCTCATTACCACTCCTACTTTTACCCTTTTCCCCAGGACACACCGTATTACTACGAACGTCCACTTCCATTGGATAAAACCATCGTAAGGTTATAACGAACTCGAAGGAATTTATTCGAGGATAGTTTCTGGTTCTGGAGAAAACGAATAGGACTATTCAGTTGTCTTTTCCTTTTACCTTCTCTCAGGTTGCGAGTGCTCCTTGGATTAGGGGACAGTACACCTATTACGCAAATTGGATAGTCTCCTTCCAAACCATAGGCAGGTGCCGACCGGTAGGGAATGAAGAAAACCAATTAGCCTAACGATGGTGTACAGAAGGAAATAAGTTAAGACAAATAAAGGGATTAGAAGGAGGGCAAACTAAATTGCGGCTGCTATTCATGACCAAACCAAGTATTTCATTACCACTCCCACTTCACCTTTGTATTTCTCCAGAACACTCCGTATCACTACGAAGATCCACAGTTATTTGGATACTCCATCGTATGGTTATATACGAACTCGAAAGGAACTTGTTCCAGTTCGGGGATGGATTCTAGTTCAGGAGAAATAGGAATAAGGTTTATTCGGTTGTCTTTTATCTTCACCTTCTCTCGCATTGCGAGTGCTCCTAGGATTAGGACAGTACACCCATTACGCTTATTGGATAGTCTTCTTCCAAACCATAGGCTGGTGTCGAACGGTAGGGAAGGAAGAAAACCATTTAGCCTAAGAGGGTGTACAGAAGGTAATGACTAAAGACATATATAGGGATTTGGAGAGATGGCAAAGAAATATACGGTAACAGTTGTGAATCTGGATAATGGAAGAGACATTACTAGGAATACCCGGATACCCCTACGAAACATTTCAATATTTCAGTTTCACTGTGTACTGTCAAAAGAAAATTGATTTCCCAATTAGACACTTGCTCCAGGGTATGTATTTACCAGGTATGATTCTCACATCTGTATGGTTTTACAGATGATGAGTGGGAGTAAGCTATTGGGAATTAGGTGATTATCCTCATTATATCGGAATTCGTTGTAATTGGTGATATTTGAGGAAGTCATCTGGGTTGTTTGCCGGACAGCGAATATTTGGCTTTGAATATCCGTTGTTATGCACCAATTTCAAATTGATATATCTGTACGTTCATTTTTATGAAGTGAAATATAACTTTTTGAAATTATGTCGATGACATTTACCTATATCAGTGGATGGTTAGGTAAGGAGCAATAAACAGCGGTGTTATTCTTCTTAACCATAAGTACAGTTTTCAACCTACGACACATAGGGTTTGAGTTATTAGACTCAGAGGACTTATACAGAGGATTGTATGTTGTCCAGTGTCCATTAGGACAGAGGGGTTGGTCCTCGTACTATACTCGGTTTACTTATGACTTCTCTAGTTTTTGACAAGTGTTTCGTAGAAACACAAGGTCTGAGTTTTGAGAAGTTATAGGTATAAGAGTAAAGTAGAGAACCAGATGTTGCAAGTATCGGGATTCTTCAAGGTGATCGAAGATGTAGATACTTGCGTATGGTATTCAGTTGATAGTAATGGATATTAAGAGAACTTGCTTCTCTTTCAGGTTACTCAAAATTGGAAGTATTCCTAAGTTGAGCAATGCTGATCGGCCTCTTTCCATTTAGTTGACATGCACTGAAGACAGTTGCATGAATTGAATCTGGTTTTATTAAATCAGTGCCTCTGTTTCTATATTGGATATAGAACAGTTCATATCTTGACATTGTTAAGGTACGGGGAGTTGTCCAGCTTATGCTTAAAACCAGACTCTGGATAACTCAAGGCACGTTTCTGTAATGGTTGTTTGTGGGTTGACCCGGGCTATGATAAGGGTTGACTTTCTACCATCTGGAAGATCAATAGTGATATTGTTCTTGACTCGCCACAGTTTTAATAAAAATGGATTTTTTCAGAAAACAGTAGTGGGGGTTTGGTAGAACTGGAAGTGATTTCAAAACCGCAAATGATTACTGAAAATTTGATAAGAACCTAAAGATTCAATCTGAATTGACATTCCATTGGCCACTCCGCAGATATGGTGGATAACCTCAGGCACCCGAGAGGTACTCCGGTAGCCTCAAGGACGGTGACAGGAAGATTCTTGTTTACCCAGACTTGCCATTACTGTTGTTCCAGACTGTGAGACCCGGTAGGAGGATGTGTATAGCGTCGTTCTGAACTGGCTTCAGAAGTGCACGTGTATATGATTCTGCCAGAGGGTTGTCATAGTTAGTGGGAGCAGCGGAAGCATAGTGGACAGGTATGTCTATTTATGGACTAAAGCAGATATAGCGGAGATAGATCATCTATTTCTGATGTGACAGTCATAGATTTGACTTCATCAGAATAGGGGATGGATCTGTTAAGAAGGTAGTAGCGTGTGATGTCCTGGTATTTGGATGACATACACAGAGTAGGAAGTGAATTCCTTTACTACGGTCGGTTATACTTTGGTCGTCACACAGTGGTTTCTCCACAAAGGAAATGGATTTCATATCAGACATTCTGGTTACTGGATCTATGGTTTTAGATCTAGAATTGGGTAGTTTCCCAATCAGGGTACTTAGACAGCATTCTAGAGGTGCTATAGAATGGACGACTCAGTGTACCTGCAGGTGATGGAGTCACCCTCTCTAAAGGTGTCTTACAGACTAAAGGGGGGAGGGATGTGCATGATTGGCAGATCACTTGCTTAGGCTCTTATTCGCTGAATCCTGTCTAACCGTCACTGCCTCCAAGTGCTTCGGTACTGCACCCAACTACCACCTGTTTGCACGACTCCTTTGAGCCATGGTAGGGTAGTAATCAAAGTACAGTGGTGTTTCCCCCAATCAGAGCAAGGCTCTACTGAATTTTGAAAATTCAAAATTCGAAGCAACGCTTCGGTTTCCGTGCGCAGCGCGCAATTTGCCACATGGCAGAGATTGATTCGGCAGCGTAATGCCCGAGACAGTGCGTCCCATCAGAGCAAGGCTCTTCAGAAAACAAAATTAATGTTTAAACTGCGCAAATGCACGGATGCGCGACACGTGTCTGCGCAGTTGCGCAATCGCAACTGCGCAAGCGCACGGATGCGCGACACGTGTCTGCGCAGTTGCGCAATCGCAACTGCGCAAGCGCACGGATGCGCGACACGTGTCACGCGCTGGTGTGTTGCGCAGCAACTGAATGAAGATTTAAGTAAATCTTTTCTGTTCTTCTGTAAAACAGAGACCCTTGGATCTCTGATCCAATGGTGGGAAAATTCCCAAAATAATTCAGGAAAGATTTTGTTAACAAATCCAACAACTTTGTGGGCACTATAAATAAGACCCCAGACCTCATTAAAAAGGCATCAACTTCTGAGAAAAAAGAGAGCTGGTGAAGATTAAGAACAGAGAAGAAGAAACAAAGAAAAGAGGTAGAATTTCTGAAAAGAGAAAAGAAATAAGAAAAAGAACAATAAATAGTGCCTTGCACTTGATATGAACCCCTGGTTCTAAAAAAAAAAAAAGAATAAAAGAATAAAAAAAAAATATAGTGCCTTGCACTTGATATGAACCCTTGGTTCTGTATGATCAGGAAAAAACAAGAACTTGTTTTTCTTAGATCCAAATTCAAATCAAAAGTGCCATGCACTTGTGTTATTAAACCTAAAGGTTTCTAGGGTTTCTGCAACCCCTTGTTTTGGGCCTGGCCCAAATCAAATTGCAGAATAAATAAAAGGGCAAGGCCCTGTTGGGAAAATTCCTGAGTTTCTGCAAACTCATTAAAAGGGCCTGGCCCAAACTAAATTACAGAACATCTCTTGAGTTCCTGCAACTCATCATTTAAAAGGGCCTAGCCCAATTGCAGAATAAATAAAAGGGCAAGGCCCTGTGTGGAGAATTCCTGAGTTTTTGTAACTCATTATTTAAAAGGGCCTGGCCCAAATCAGACTTGCAAAATAATAAAAGGGGGCAGAGCCCTGTTTAGATTGATTCTTCTAATCGGGCAGAGCCTAAAATAAAAATTGGACTTAACCCAATCCTGGCTGTAAGTCCTTAAATTAAATGCCTCTCATAAACCAGGTCATGACCGGTTCGAGGGTACATCTCCGAACTCCTTTGACATCCATCGTTGTAATTCCTCAACGACGTCAAAGAGGTGACGGGTCCCAACGACCACACATCGCTATGGACTGCGGGGTCCTTAAACTCGTGGACCGAGACGTCCTTAAACTAATATCGGACCGAGACGTCCTTAAACTAATATCGGACCGAGACGTCCCTAAACTAAAATCGGACCGAGACGTCCCTAAACTAATATCGGACCGAAACGTCCCTAAACTAATGATGGACCACTACGTCCTTAAACTGGCGACGGACCGAAACGTCCCTAAACTAATAATGGACCACCACGTCCCTAAACTGGAATATGGACCGTTACGTCCCTAAACTGACACAATAGGGCCCAAACGCTCTTTTGTCGGATCTAAACGGTCCCGTCTAAGTTGATCTTAACCCCAAATACGGTTAACGTGTCCTTAGACATCTAAATAAACAATAAAATCCCAAACCAACTTTGGTTCAAGGGTACATCTCGGAACTCCTCAGACGTATGTCGTTGTAATCTTTCAACGACGTCAGAGAGGTGACGAGTCCCGACAGCCAGACAATTAAACCAATCACTACGTCAGGTTGATCTTAGTCCAAAGCAAGACTAACGTATCCTTGACGAATGTTTAAGTTGATCTTAGTCGCAACGCGACTAATGCATCCTTAAACTAAAAACACCAAACCCAAATCTAAGTAAATACGGATTTGGACTAATCCACGCCCTACGGGCGACGGCATTACTCAGTCTCCGTATACAATCCACGGGCAGCCACAAACAAAACAAACACACATGACACGAAGTGAAATTCTGGAGAAGGAGAAAGTTGTTACCGCAAAGCGGTAGCGTAATTAACTGCAGAGGCTTGCGCCTGCAGGGAAGAGCGTCCCCACAATCAAAAACCCCTGAAGCGAGGGGGAATCTGACGAAGTCTGCTACATCGGCCGCATCCGTCTAAACCTTCGATACACGGTGCCATAAATCAACTTGGCATCTTCGAAGAGGTGGACGGATAAAAACCAAATAGCATCTGCCCCGAACCTCAGGCACGTGACGTCCTAACGTCGCAGGCCGCCGTTCGGAGGGGAACAGATTCTGGCACGCCCGGTGGGACCTTTTCCTCTTTCCACTCCACACTTCGTATGTCGTCTTCGTGAACCAATCGCGGTTTGTTAAATGGTTGTCCTCGGATTTCAAGTTGCTAAGATTTGGTCTTTTGTCTGGCGCAGAACTCAAGATCCAATGGCCACCAACTGCACCAGTTGCTCGAAATGCCATTGCAGCGGACGTTCCACCTCACCGAGAGGTGTAGCATATGGGCCCCAAGCGGCTTCCTTCCTGACTTTGCCGGTAGACCAGGTGACGCAAGCCACCACCGGCTTGTTCTTCGGGACCATGGTCCCACCTACAAGCTTCTCCATGCCGATATCCGCACCAGAAGCGAACAAGAAGTCGGTATTCGACCGGCTCACTGCTACCACGACCCCTGTCAACGGGTCGCCCGCTACTAAGCTGACAGCCTCTGTTTTCACCAGGCTAGGTCAGGATCATAAAGTGGCTGTCCCAAAGAGGGCAACGGCCACAGCTTCGGAAGTCGTTGAAGCGGCTTCTCCTATCAGAAAGTCAGTCTTCACAAGATTGACGGTTCCTACTCCTCCTTCAGCTGGTCAAAAAGCATCAGTCTTTGATAGGCTGACACCGGCAGTTACCCCACACCCAAACAGGGGGCAACAAGAAACTATCCCGATTTCCGAGCCAGTCCCAATGGCTCGTCGTGCGCGACGTCGTCACTGGCAACGAATAAGGAAAGCAGGGGGCAACTCCCCTTCAGGGCTAACCCCGCCTGCTCCAGTGGCGGAGGTCAATGCTGCTGTTCCAACTGGGAACAGCTTTGAATTACTGAGGAAAGTGAGAAAAAACTCCCCAACCGCCGTATTAAAAAGATCTCCTCCGCCCGTGGAGAAAGCTTCGGAGGCAAAACAAGAACAGCCCTCTCAACGGCTGTCGTCCAAAATTTATAAAGTCTGGCGGAGAGTTCAAGACTCCGTGATTGACTCAGACCACTTCCGTCGCCAGAAAAGGGCGAAGGTGGAAAAAGACAAGAACCACCCCATTAAATGGCAGGGGGCAACAAATGCTAGGAGGCCCACTTCAACGGCTCCTTCAACCTCAAAGGTCCATAAAAGGAAAAGACCAGAGAAGGCTCCCGCGACGATGACAAAATCTAAAAGCGGCGAACCTAAACGCCCCAAGTCAGGGGGCATGATAGTACATACGGTCTATATGGCTTCGGGAAAAGAAGAAAGTCGTACTTCTACGGGCCACCGACCGCTTACCCGGTCAGTGACCAAGTCTCAGGAGCAGCAACAAAAGCTCCAGGAGATGATGACTACAATGGCTGCACTCACGGGGCCAAAAGAGAATCCTGAGACGTCCTTAGATGAACGCCAAGAGGAAGAGACCGACGCTGAGTTCCTCCGCCGAACACTGGAAAAGAGAGACAAAGAGGCTGTGGAACAGGCAGCCAACATAAAGAAAATGGCCCTCCTGTTCCAGGATGTGGTGGGTATGATGATTCAACCAGATCCACCTGTTGGAGATCCCCCGATCATTCTTGAAGATGATAGGGGAGAGACATCGAATCCTCCACCGGCTCTATCCGCAGCTAAAGAGGATACCATATCAAAAGCTGATTTGGATGAATATATTGCTCAACAAATACGGGTGCATCAGGCGGCCGAAGCAGCCGGCCACGTTGTAAAAACGGGACGGCCATATCCGGGCTGGTATGACCAAATCAAGTACCCGCCAGGTTACACGATTCCCAAATTTCATGTTTACAAAGGGACCGGCAATCCCCATCAACATGTTGCCCAGTTCAGGGCGCTTTGTGGTAATACAGGCGGCGACGACAAGTTGTTACTGCGCCAGTTTGTTGGAAGCTTATCAGATACGGCTTTCGAGTGGTATTCCGAGCTCCCCAACGACTCTATTAAAACCTTTGCGGAGATGGAGCTGCTCTTCACCCAACGTTTTGCAAGTGCCAGCGAGCGTACCCCGATGACGGCACTGATCAATGCCAGGGTAAAACCCGGCAAGACATGGGTTCAGTACGCTATACGGTGGCGTAATCTATGGTCTAAGTGTGAACAGCGCATAGAAGAAGCCCCTGCGGTGGGAATGTTTGTTGGAACACTCGATCCACAAGCAACCATTTCACAATTTATGATGTTCTTCAAGCCGACTTCCTTCCAGGCTTTGATCGACAAATTGGCGCAGATGGACCAGATGGGCCATAAACCCCCTCTCCCGAAGCCGGATTCCCGAAACGACAAAGGAAAGGGAAAAGCGATCGTCGTCGCTAATGCCCAACAACAACCGAACGATTCGAAGCCGGTTGCTCGTCCAAATAATACACGCCCGTACGTACCCCTTGAGGACAGGATGGGACGTGCTTACTCCTTCCCCCGTGATAAAACAAGGAGGTTATTCGAGCTGGCATTGCGCAACAGGCTCATAAATCTGCCAGATCCAAAACGTCCGTCGCAACCAAGTGACGTTAACGATCCTAATTACTGCCCTTATCATAGAGTGTTGGGACATCCAATCGAAGACTGTTACGTCTTCAAAAATTGGCTAGAGAATCAGTACCGTCAGGGCAAATTTGCGCTATCTGACAAATGGAAGGTGAACCCTCCGCAGCCCCACACCTATAAGGGGACGAATACGCCAGGGGCAACGTGCTCCGTCATTGAAGAGGCTCCCTGGGAGGTTGTATTATCAGCCAAAACGAGGAGAATGCTAAATGATCTTCAAACCTGCCCAGCGGTCAAGTGGAAGAACCCCTTGGAACCGCAGGTTATTGAGGGGATGTTGAAGCCACGACCGACTCCGAAGACCGATGGTGGTAGTTCAAGCGTTCATAGCCAGCCGTCAAAATCTTCGAAAAAGAAGAAGAAGAAATCTAAGAAGCCCGTGAAGCCTGATGACAAGCGCACGGACTTACAAAAGCGAATCGACGCGCTGGATGAATATAACCAAAAGGCGCGAACTCCCATTACGCTCCAAGATTTCCTTGATCACGTCTTCCAAAAAGAAGATGAAGGAGAAAGTTCATCGGATGAATCTGACGAATATGTGGCAAGCTGTCATATGATCTCCCATTCGACCACGAACGATGAAGGAACTTCTGGCACTGAAACGCTGGGGGCAAATGCCGAATCAAGAACCCCAGGGTTACCAGTTGAAATGATTAGCGCGTTTCTTAATGAAGCACGGTTGAAAAGCAAGGCTGATTGAGAACGCGAGACGGCTATATTCGAAAGGGCCAAGCGTCAGCGACTTGAGGAAGGAGCCGAAATGATCCCGTTGGAGCAAAATGCCTCCACCACTGACAAAAGCCAATTCAAGATAAAAAAGAAATTTGCTAAGGCCATATCAATGGGCATGAAGCTACCACCCTCTGAAGAAAAAGTTACTGGCGCGGTAGAAATGCACCCCTCTTATTGCTTATACCATCAGAAGGTCTCACATTCCACCCAAGATTGCAAAGCTTTCAATGGATGGTGGCAAGGATACGTCGCTAATCGACAACGATTTAAACGGGAAAAACGTAAAATTCGCCGAGAGCAAAGAAATACGACTAAAGAACTTGAAAGAACTGCCGGCAATTGTCGCATGGTTAACACTACCGGGTCACAAGTGCCTACATTTGGGAGCGACTCCGATGAAGAGCTAGAGCTTGGTCCCCTCTTCGAAGAATCCACTTCGGGAAAAGAAAAAGAACCAAAGGCCTGCGAGAATATACAGCTGCGCAATCGAACATTACCCGAAAAGAACCTCGGACCCTTGAATAAGAAAAACAAAGGGAAAGAGAAGGTCTCTGAAGACATCGCTTTGGATGACCAAGTTGCGGAAGAGTTAACCGCCAAGAATCCCCCAAAAAGGAATAAAGTAGATTACAATGTCTTGGCGCATCTGAGAAAGCTACCCTCACAACTCAGCATTCTCGATGCCCTATTGCTATCAAAAGAGGCGAGGGATTCTTTGATTAAGGCCCTACAGGATCCGGACCAGTTCCAAGCCTTCTTAGCCGAACAAAAGATGAAGGATGAATTGGAAGAGGTGCACACAGCCGACGTTGCTTTTGGTGATGAAGACCTTCTCCTCGGGACGTGTGAACACAATCACCCCCTTTATGTCTCGGGATACTGCCATGACATAAAGATAGGAAAAATCTTGGTCGATAACGGATCGTCTATCAATTTACTCAATGTGCGAGTGTTAAAGGAGATTTGCATGAGTGTCCAACACCTCGCCCGGGACAAAATCACCATCTCCGGTTTCGACTCTCAATCCTCAAAGACTCTTGGATCTGTGATATTGACGCTACGCTTCGGGGTGCTCGTCACAGACATCAAATTCCATGTTATAGACGCCAAGACGTGCTACAATGCTCTGCTCGGCCGACCATGGCTACACGAATACAATATCATCCCTTCTACACAGCATCAGTGCATGAAGTATTCTAGGGACGGCCTCGAGTACACAGTGGCAGGAGAGTTGAATCCATTTTCCGTGAACGAAGTTCGCAAGTATGAAGATGCCAAATACTTCCTACCGAGTTTCGAAGACACGGAAAGGTGTCACAAACCGGAGAACAAAACTAACGCAACCATCCCTGTCTTCGGCAGTGACACCGAGGAGGAGGAGGATATAATTTATTCAGGTCCGTCCCAGTCCACCAGGCCAGGACCATCTGTTCCTTCATTGATCTTCGGTAGTGACTCAGAGGATGAAGTTCATGCTGTATTCCCCGCTCGGCCCTCAATACAGATTTCCACTGATGAAGAGCGAAGCCTGCAGGTAACCATGGTGCCGCTTGAACATTACAAAGAACTGGATGCACTCGACACCAACAGCGTAGAAGAATTGCAGACATTCTATATCCCTCCCGGAAGAAAAGGCGAGAAGGCAATCCTATTCTACCGTTCTGAAGAAAACAAGGTGGAAAAAGAAATTTGGCATGGCGCGGATCCCACGCTCGACAAGCTTCAGCCTATCCGTCTTCCCAGATATTATACCGAAGGTTTGAAGAAACTGCTGAAACGCCAAGGGATGTCCTTCACACAGACCATCAGAAAAGCCAAATTCTATGACAAGGTCTGGAACGTTCCCGGAACTCAATGCAAACTGCCTAACGGGAGAACGGAAACAAAAGGGCTCGGGTACATCCGGCCGAAGAAACGGGAGTTAATAAACAGCTGTTATGCCATGTATGACTTTGATGAAGAAGCGGACGCTCAATGGGAAGACGCTAATCCCGAATCAGCAAAAGTTCCTGACACAAAGCCGCCCAGTCCATCGTCTAAAGACCCGGTGAGCAAATTTATAAAGGATGCGAGTCAAAAAGCCCGAGATGATCACGATCGTGAAATGGCAATCTATGAGAAAGCCAAGACACAACGCCTCCTTCGACAGGCAGTAAAGAACGAAGATGTCGCCCCAAGTCAGCCTGCTACAAAAAGGGTTTGACGCGAAAGCAAAAACAAGTCGAGGGGCCGAAAAGGTGCTCGACAACCGCAAGACAGAGCTAAGAAGCCACGCATACGAGAGTCGAGCGTTATTGACCTAGCCCTTATGAAGAAAATGGGTCGAGCATACTCGTTTCCTCGGAACAAAACAAGGAAAATACTTGATCTTGCTCTAAAACATCAAATGCTTACTCTGCCAGAGTCTAAACACCCTGAGCAAGCAGGCGAAGTCTCCAACCCAAATTATTGCTCTTACCATCGAGTAGTAGGACATCCGCTTGAAGATTGTTTCACCTTTAAGAATTGGGTTGAGGACCAATATCAGTTAGGCAAATTCGGGCTTTCTGACAACTGGAGGGTAGCACCACCACAGAAGCACGAACCCGAGGCTGCAAAAGAAAAACCAACTCCGCATTGGGATTGGCAGAAAATTCGCACTTGCCACGTGGTAACAATATTAAAAGAAGAATCCGAGGACATGAACGACTTCCCTTGGTGCTTTGAGAACAGCAGTGATGAGGTAATTTCAGAATTTCCCCCAGCTCCGAAAGAACTGGAGGATGGAATCCACACCACTGCAGATAATCTCAAGAAAATTGAGTTGGGGACGGAAAATGACCCGCGACCAACATTCATCAGCGAGCTGTTATCTGAAGAAAGGGTGACTGCGTTGAAGGATGTGCTTCTACAACACAAAGATTGCTTCGCGTGGAACTATTCCGAAATGCCGGGACTAGATCCAGAAATTGCTGTACATAAATTGGCGATATCTCCGGACATCAAGCCCGTCAAACAAGCGCCGAGGAGAATGCGACTCGAGCTTGAGATGAGCATCAACGCCGAAGTCAAAAAGCTTATAGACTCTGGCTTCATCCAGGAAGTTCAATACCCTGAATGGATTGCCAACATTGTCCCGGTGATGAAGAAAAATGGGACGGTGCGTATATGCGTAGATTTCCGGGATCTTAATAAAGCCTGCCCAAAAGATGATTTCCCAGTACCAGTCACCGAGCTGATGATAGACAACACGTCTACTCATGAAGTTTTCTCCTTCATGGACGGCTCATCGGGGTATAATCAAATAAAAATGCATCCTGAAGATCAGAAACACACAGCTTTCAGGATCCCTCTTGGGATATTTTGTTATAAAGTGATGCCCTTCGGTTTGAAGAACGCCGGTGCTACTTATCAGAGAGCCATGACAAAAATCTTCGACGACCTCATACATGAAATCGTTGAATGCTATATCGACGATCTTGTGGTTAAAAGCAAATCATACGAGGAACATCTCGAGCATTTGAAGATCGTGTTTCAACGCCTTCGGCAATACAACTTGAAGATGAATCCTCTTAAATGTGCGTTCGGGGTTTCCTCGGGTAAATTCCTAGGATTCGTCGTTCGACACCGAGGTATTGAAATAGATCCGTCAAAGATCAAAGCGATCATCCAGGCTAACGGAGCCTTACTTATTCAGGGGAGAGAGTGGAGCCTCCTGGGTTTGGTGAATGAAAGTTGGCCCGCCGAGGACTCTCAAACAGTTGCGGTCTCTCCAAGGGAAACTCGCATACATACGGCGATTTATAGCCAACCTTTCAGGAAAGTGCCGCCCTTATAGTCACCTGATGAAGAAAGGAACCCCATTCGTTTGGGATCAAAAATGCCAAGTCGCACTAGACGAGATCAAGCAGTACCTGCAGAACCCGCCGGTGTTGGCTGCCCCGGTTAAGGGGAAGCCTCTCATTCTTTATACGACCGCCCTCGAAGGTTCCTTAGACGCATTATGGGCACAAGAGAACGATCAAGGGAAAGAAAGAGCACTCTACTACTTAAGTCGAGTGCTGCTGGGGGCAGAAAGCAACTATTCTCCCATTGAAAAACACTGCTTGGCATTAATCTTCGCAATAACAAAGCTTAGGCACTATGCGTTGGCGCACGAGGTCCGTCTGATTTCAAAAGTGGACCCTCTCAAATATTTAATGTCAAAAGCCATATTGACAGGACGACTCGCTAAATGGGCCCTGCTCTTGATGGAATTTTCCATAACATATCAACCTCTCAAGGCAGTAAAAGGCCAGGCCATCGCTGACTTCCTTGCCGAGCATCCCATACCTGCCGATTCTCCGTTAAATTGTGACTTGCCAGACAGACATGCGTTTGACGCAATCGACAGTGGTGATACCCGTTGGGAGCTTTATTTCGATGGAGCATCTTCCATGAAAAAGCACAAACAAAGTACGCCAATGATCAAATCGGGGGTAGGACTCATCTTCGTGACTCCACAAGGAGGAATAATGCGCTACGCGTTCTCCCTGACGGAGCCGAGTACAAACAATGAAGCCGAATACGAAGCTTTGATAGCGGGCCTCGAGATCGCCATTGATATGGGAATTGAAGACCTACTCATATATGGGGATTCCCAACTGGTCGTCAGTCAAGTGAACGGCGACTACCAAACGTGCAAACCGGAGTTGGTGAAATACGGTGAGAAAGTGCAACAACTGCTAACCCAAATTCCCTCCTACACTTTGGAGAGCATACCGCGAGCGGAAAACAGCAAAGCGGACGCACTAGCCAAATTTGCTAAAGAACTGGCTGACGAGAACCTCGACGACGTTAGAATCGTGGTACAAAGCCGTCGAGTGCTCGCCCCAACAGAAATATCTCCGGAATCGTCTGAAGAAAAAGGAGCGAAAGAGGAGACAACCCTGCAAATAAAAGACTGGGAAAATACCGGGGACTGGAGAGAAGTCTTCATAGATTACTTCAAGTTCCACCGAATACCTGAAGAAGCGTCCACAAGACATCAGCTTACGAAACGAGCTCTGTCTTTCGCCTTCGTCAATGATACTCTGTACAAAAGGTCATTCGATTCTCTGTGGCTGAGATGCTTAGGACCTGACGAAGCGAGAAGGGTCGTCCAAGAAGTTCACGACGGACTCTGCGGTTCCCACCAAGCAGGCCCTAAGATGAAGTTAAAGATAAAGCGGATGGGCTACTACTGGCCCACGATGATGCAGGATTGCCTAGAATACGCGAGGCAATGTCATTCATGCCAAATTCATGGAGACTTCATCCATCAGCATCCCAATCCACTGCATCCAACAGTGGCTAGTTGGCCATTTGAAATGTGGGGAACTGACATAGTCGGTCCCATCGAACCAGCATCGTCAAAGGGACATCGTTTCATCTTGGCGACGACTGATTACTTCTCCAAATGGGCAGAAGCGGTACCGTTGAGGGAAGTGAAAACGGAAAACATCCTCCATTTCTTCAAAACGCATGTCATATACCGGTTTGGAACCCCAAGAAGGATCATCTCTGACAATGGGCCAGCCTACCGAAGTCATAAGATTAGCCGCTTCGCACAGCAGCACAATATAGACTGGAGATATTCCTCAGTTTATAACCCCCGAGCTAACGGTCTAGCTGAGGCCTTCAACAAGACCTTGACGAAGATCATGAAGAAAACGGTGTCACGAAATAAGAGAGATTGGCACGAAAGATTGCAAGAGGCGCTTTGGGCGTATCGAACTACATTTAAAACGGCCACAAATACAACGCCGTACGCGTTGGTATTTGGGACGGAAGCAGTACTCCCCCTCGAGATAGAATTACCCTCTCTACGAGTGGCAGTCCATTACGAGTTGACGGACGAAGAAAATGCTCACCTTCGGTTTGAAGAGCTTGACGCCCTTGACGAGATCCGGCTTCTAGCACAGCAAAATCTGGAAGCTTATAAAGCAAAGATGACGCGCTCATATGAAAGATTGAGCCGCCCGAGGACATTCCACCAAGGCGAACTCGTGCTAGTCGTCAAAAGGCCCATGATCCCCAATCGCGCCAAGCGGGGAAAGTTTGAGCCAAACTATGAAGGACCGTACATCATTGATAAGGTCTACCAGGGCGGGGCCTATCTACTCATGGACATGCACGGTGAAAGACCTTTCAGGCCAATAAACGGTCGCTTCCTAAAGAAATACTACGCTTAACGAGCCTTAGTTTAGGTCAATGATAGATGACGACGACTATGTCCGCTCGCTATCTTCCTAAGCTCAAGCTTTATAAGCAGTAGCCAGCCCTCTCAACGTTGGACCGAAATGTCCTTAAACTAATATCAGACCGAAACGTCTTTAAATTACTACCGCTGCATCTTTAGACTAACGAGATAGATAGATAAAAATAAAAAAATAAAAATAAAAAAACGGTATGTCAATAAGCAAGAAGGGCACGGATGAAAACCCGAAAGGGCTCCGTGAGTAAAAACAGCAGGGCTACCGGCGAGTGTTCGTGAAAACCCGAAAGGGCGCGACCTCGTAAAAAAAAAAAAAAGAGAAAAAAGAAAATAAAAAGAATGAAAAAAAACGGTATGTCCATAAGCAAGATGGGCACGGATGAAAACCCGAAAGGGCTCCGTGAGTAAAAACAGCAGGACTACCGGCGAATGTTTGTGAAAACCTGAAAGGGCGCAACTTCGTTAAAGAACCCTTACAGAGTCCTCTCGACCCTGTAAGGAGAAACCACCTGCGTGAGATCCTTACGACTTACAAGGGAACAACACACTTAGGAATCCCCACGATTCCTAAGGAGAAAATACGATCGCGAGATCCTCACGACTCGTAAGGAGAACTCTCTTATGGGACCCTCACGGCTCATAGGATTTGAAAGTCTTAAGTCACAGAGACCTAAACCTGTGCTTAAGCAAACCCCCACAAACTTCCAATGTTGCCCTACAAGTGGTTCAATATTGACCCTTGTATACAATCCACGGGCGCGAATAAACGTTTCCCTAACCAAGGTCCATCCGTGATCGGGGATATGTTCGCATAACCCTTGTAAGTCCTCTCGATTTACAAGAAGAAAACCCACCCTGTAGGATCCTTACGACTTACAGAGGAACAAAACACTTTGGAACCCTTACGATTCCTAAGGAAAAAAATACACCTACAAGATCCCCACGACTTGTAGGGAGAAATACCTTCACGAGACCCTTACGGCTCATGAAGTCAAAAGCCTTAGCCGACAGGACCCTAGCCCTGGTCGCTAAGCCTCCTTTGTTCGACAACGACAGAGGCAAATGATGATTCGCTCCTGGTAATATCACAGTTGTAGCGGTGCTGATGCCGAAATCGGTGTCCAATTTCGGGTTTACGGCAAAAGCCAGCAGGCCGCTCATGCATACGAAATAGCCGAAATGATAGGGCAACTTGCAATAAAAAGCAGCAAGTAAAATGTATGCATGCAAAATAGCCGAAATGATTGGGCAACTCGCAATAAAAAGCAGCGAGTAAAAACAAAAAATAGCCGAAATGATTGGGCACCGCGAAAAATAGCCGAAATGATTGGGCAATCGCGACCTTCGTGATATAAAAGCTGAAATGATAGAGCATCGCGGAAATAAAATAAAACAAAAATAAGAAATGATGAAACTTCTGGCCCTACAGTTAAGATCACATCGATCCCTGTATACAATCCAAGGGCGCAAACAAAGAAGAAACCATACTTCCCCAGCGGATTCCGTCGAACGACGAAGCCAAACCTCAACGGTTCATTTCAACCGAAGAAGCCAGCAAATTTCTCGACTCACGGATACAAACACTCCTTGACGAGAGCCTTCTGATCCGCGTCGACTCGCAGAGCCATCAGCGCCTCCGTGGGAACCATCGACTCGTTTCAAACCCCAAGGACACAAATAATCCTTGGCGCTTGGGAAACAAATAATCCCTCGCAAAAATTCTCAACTCACGGATACAAACACTCCTTGACGAGAGCCTTCTGATCCTCGTCGACTCGCAGAGCCATCAGCGCCTCCGTGGGAACCATCGACTCGTTTCAAACCCCAAGGACACAAATAATCCTTGGTGCTTGGGAACAAATAATCCCTCGCAAAACTTCTCAACTCACGGATACAAACACTCCTTGACGAGAGCCTTCTGATCCGCGTCGACTCGCAGAGCCACCAGCGCCTCCGTGGGAACCATCGACTCGTTTCAAACCCCAAGGACACAATAATCCTTGGTGCTTGGGAAACAAATAATCCCTCGCAAAACTTCTCAACTCACGGATACAAACACTCCTTGACGAGAGCTTCCTGATCCGCGTCGACTCGCAGAGCCACCAGCGCCTCCGTGGGAACCATCGACTCGTTTCAAACCCCAAGGACACAAATAATCCTTGGCGCTTGGGAAACAAATAATCCCTCGCAAAAATTCTCAACTCACGGATACAAACACTCCTTGACGAGAGCCTTCTGATCCGCGTCGACTCGCAGAGCCACCAGCGCCTCCGTGGGAACCATCGACTCGTTTCAAACCCCAAGGACACAAATAATCCTTGGCGCTTGGGAAACAAATAATCCCTCGCAAAACTTCTCAACTCACGGATACAAACACTCCTTGACGAGAGCTTCCTGATCCGCGTCGACCCGCAGAGCCACCAGTGCCTCCGTAGGAACCATCGACTCGTTTCAAACCCCAAGGACACAAATAATCCTTGGCGCTTGGGAAACAAATAATCCCTCGCGAAACTTCTCAACTCACGGAATAAAAAAAACGCTCCGTGACGAGAGCTTTTCTGAGTCACATCTCGGGCAGTAAGGATTCAAAAACTTGCTTCCTGAACAATGGGATCCTGCAAGTCAATCCTAAATGGTCTCTTGCATACTATCCACGGGTCTCACTCTCTGAAGTCGATTCTCGACAAAGAGGGAAACAACCGCTCACGAGCCCTCTCGACTCGTAAGAGGGAGAAATTCTCTCATGAGATCCTTTCGACCTATGAGAGAAAACTACACTTGGGAATCCTCACGATTCCTAAGGAGAAAATCCACTTACGAGATCCTCTCGATCCGTAGGGAGAAAAGTCTCTATGAGACCCTCACGGCTCATAGAGTTGAAAAGTCTTAGGCAGCAGATCTGAACCCGCGGCCTAAGCCATCGCTATTTCTTAAGAAGGTCAGAGATACTCGTCCTAATCATCCGCCAATCATGGTTACTAAGGTGGCATACTGATAATAAAAGAAAGAAAAGACGGAGAAATGACACAAGACATTACAAAAATGTGCATCTTTTATTCATAAATATTGATCGAGTACAGGATACATTGTGCTAAAGAAAAAATATATACAAAGGCAAATGATACAAGGAGAATTATTGGGAAGGAAGCGTCTTGCATAGGTGTAGCAATCGCTCGCAGATGTCCTTCCATGCCTTCTCTTGATCGGCTACCACCGCCAGCTCTGCCTCCACTTGGGCTCGTTTCCGCAAGACCACTGCAAGCTGCTCCCTCACTCCCTGATAAGCAGCCTCCCGACTTGGGACATGGCGCTCAGCCACGTCAAGCTTCCTCTTTAAGTTTAGCCCATGGGAGATGCGCTCCAAGAGACCCTCAAAGATAGTCTTCACTTGGGCAGCATTTGCCTCAACCTCAGCGCGCAGATGGGCCGTTTCGTTTGAGGTCTTTTGGCATTCCCTTAGTCTCCGAGCTGCTTCTTGCTCCAAGTGGCGGGAGTGCGAAGTGCTTTGCTCGAGCCAAGTTGTGCGTTGGGCGCTCAGAGCTAAAACTTCGGGAGCAGGGCGCGTCAACTCCAGCCGATACAAGCAGGCCTCGATCTCCCTGCAGTGGTTAACCCAAGATTCAACGACGCCCTCGTCATGAAAAGTTACGAGCGCCGCTAACATTGGGTTAACATCCGCAGCGAAATCGACAGCAGAAGGGAGAGCGTCCATGCTGAGCTCTTCAATATACCCGCTCAGCATGCCTAGACTCATCACCGCACCCTTTGAAGACGGACGTCTCAGAAAGGGGCCTGCCGGTAAAAGGACGCGAGCCTCGAAGGGGACCGGAACCGGAACAATAGCTGCAAAACAAAACAGGGTTAAACGATGGTTCAAAAGATGTTAAAGGATTACCAAAAAGGAGATCTACTACACCAGCAGCAACGGACGGCAGAGCCGGGAGGGCCGATAGCGCGACAGGGCTTGCATCCCCTCCTTCGATTTGTGGCACTGCAATAAAGAAAAGGAAAAGTCAGAAATCGTCCCATTGCTAGAAAAAAGGAGTAAATAAAGATATTACCGGCGCCACTAGAAGGAGAAGCGAGTTCGGATGGGAAAGAAAAGTGCGGGAGCAACACTTGATACAAGTGATCAAAAAGCACTCCTGCAAAGGCACAATGGTGTAACGTTAGTACAAAAACCGCATTTTTGAAAGATTAATGCATGAGCCGTAAATCCATACCTTCCAACATCCGTGACGGTGCAAGGGAAGACGGGGAGGTGACTACTGCCAAAGCAGTAGTTGACGGCGCCCCCTCGAGCAGTGGAGCATCGGTACTGGCTGCACCTGCAAGAACAAGTTTGTTAGAAGAGATCACAAGATATATACAAAAAAGGGGAAATGCTGGTGATAAAAAAATTTTACCCGACGAGCTGCCAGCAGAAACTGAGGCGGTCCCTTCCTCCACTGACGGAAGACCACCGCCTGTAGCTTCATCACCCGACTCAAGGGGAACCGTTGTTATGCTCTCAAGCTCTGCAAGCGGCGGGGAACCATAGACAGGGAGGGCCAAGATAGGAACATTGCCAGATTCCTGAGAAGGAGCGCCTAGCTCGTCCTCAGGAATCATGGCCGCCTCACCTGCTGCTCCCTCAGGATCAGCGATTACAGCTGCCCCGTCCATCGGCACCACGAGGTCCCCGTCCTCAGGCACCTCGCCCTCTACCGCCTTCGGCTCAGTTGAGACAATCATCTCATCTGCCGCCACTTCGGGCGCGGCATCAATGACCTTCTCCGCGGTAGGTTCCTCAATCTCAGCTCCAGGCCTCATGACCTCGACAAAGTTGTCCACTGTCGGTTCGGGCTCGGCGAGTACCGCTCCCTCCGCTCCCTTGGGTTCGACGGTCGTCTCCGCCTCCCCCTCAGTTGGACCTGACCCTGCAAGATGAGATATGTATAAGCCAATAGTTTTACAAGTCATACAACAAGGCTCTGAAAGGAGTACTACCTGATGCGGATTTATCATTGGCACTCCGAACCGCCCGCGCAACTTGCCGACGAGCAGTAGACAGGGCCACAGGGGGCTCTTCAGAAGGAGTACTAGCGTCAGGAACAGTGCTAGGGCCTGCTCCTGCGGCCAGAGCAGCTCTGCGCGCCTTAGCTTCGCGTCTGGATTGCTTCCGCTCCTCACGAGCCGATAAGACAGATGCCGTCAGAGCTTCCTTGAGCGAAGCCTCCTCATCCGTGTAGAGGGATGCCTCTAAATTTTTCAGAGCATCCCTCGTTGTTGCATCAGGCCCAGACTCTTGCGGTAGCTTTAACGGAGCGGCGACTTCGATGACGGGCCTGGGAAGGGTCCTTGCGCCGATTAATACAACCCCTGTAAAGAAACAAGAGAAGGTCAGGTCGACTATCATAAAAAGATAACAAACTTTCCTTATAAAAGAGAAAGGGATAAAACATACCGACGCTTGCCAGGGCACGTTTCTTCTCCTCCTCTTGGAAGGTCTTCAAGGATGCAGCGATAGCATCTTCAGTGGAGATACCTGTTAAAAAAGGGAGCAAGAGTTAGTTAAATGTAACAATATAGAGTGCAATGAGATAACAAATAAGGCGTCTGATGATTACCGGACTCGTCGAGTTTACTCAGCATCGCTTCGAGCCTCGCTGATCGCTCTGATTCTGCAATGGCGGCGGCTAGGTTGGTGTCCACAGGGTCCACCACGAAACCCTCGTTGCTGCCATACTCACATATAGTCTCGGCAGGATGAGCCGCGGACTCTAAGTTAAGAATCGCGTCGAGGGATAAAGTGGACTTCTTCTTCTTTTGCCCGCCAGCCTTGGACCCACTGGGAGCAGCTTTGCGCTTGCCAGTTTTGGCAGTCACTTTCGGGCGGCGAGTCCCGATGTCCGCTCCTACACCCGACTCCGGCGATGCCGCTTTAACCGTCTTGGTTGGAGCACGGGGCGCCGTTGGGGCATCCACCGTAGTAGGCAGTGGCAGTCCACACGGAGGGGCCAACACCCGTGGTCGATCAGCTCCGGCCTCTTTCGTCGGAGGGATAACCTGAACCCTGGGCTGCAATGGAGCCTTGCGATTGCCGCCGGGAGGCGCAGCCCTACGATCGACCAATAGACGTTTCTCCATCAAGATGATTGGGCCCATCGCGTGCGCATACCAGGCTACATACGAATTGAGTATCTTGGGGGTACAGCTGGGCTCACTGATAAAAAAGTAGGAGCCCGTATTGAGCCGGATGAAGTGATGCATCGCATTTCGTACCCCCTCTGGACCGACTGCAGGTGTTCCCAAGAAGGCTTCCAACGGGATCCCTTGGTTATAACTCGATTGCCGGGCAAATCGATGCGGGTTATACCTCATGAAGAGGGCCGTTTCATTTTGCCTGAATACCAAGTAGCCCGGCCGAATGGAATAAAGATGGAGGATTTCCCGAGCCTTCAACACGGAGACACCGCCCTTAAAGTCATCACGCAGCGGCACCACCGACTTAGTGGTCTCGGAACCCATGGTGATGACCTTATCCACAAAAGAGGTCTTCGCCCCGACTAGATGCGAACGCAGAAGCAGTCCCCTAGACTCCCGCGGAGGTGCAAACACGATGGAAGCCCCGACCAATCGCATGATTCTTGGAAGTGTGAATCTCTCAAAGAATGGGGGAGTTTTGTGGGCACCAAACACTCCTCGAACATGCAGCTCCATCCAAGAAGTGAAGTAGTGCATCGGGAAGTTAGCAGGCTGTACCCCAGGTTCATTAGCGTCCGCCGCTACGCTAAGTCCATTGTAGAGGTAAGCCAACCCGGCGATCCCCACTGATAACTGCAGACCGGCCACCATTCGATGCGCCGGGTAAAAGACAGAAGACCGCATGAGGCGTGGGTGCATGGGAAGCGTGAAGCTGCACAGCCACAGACCTAAGAACCCGATGAAGAAGGTCTCCTCATCCATGCCAGGAACGGCGATCTCTGAGAAAGGGACGCTAGCAGTGCCGGGAAGGTAAAAACTTCGCTGATCAATTTCCGATGAAGGTCGGCGGTCCAGGCCGAAACCAAAAGGATCAGCAAGTTGGGCAAACTTCTCACCTTGCTCTGATAAAAATTCCGGGCGAATAAAACGAGCAATGAAGTCCGCAAAACTAACTCCTCGGTCGCCCAATTCCAAATGAAGCTCCTCGTAAATCTCCAACACCTTCACCAGGCCCGGATGCTGATGCTGGATGGCATTTTCCGGAGTCAAGTCGAGTACCACCTGCTTGGTGGCAAAGACGTACTCATCAGGAGGAAGCAGCTCTTCGTAGTGCTCCCCCCTCGCCGGTAAACCTGAAAGCTCAACGAATTCCTCTAGAGAAATTGAAACTTCCCTATCCGCTGCCAGGAAAGTATGCGTGGGGATATTCCATTGTTCGATGAAGGCCTTTGTCCACCACGTTGGAGGAGTAGGATACTCGAAAAGCGAGACGTAGACGGCGGAGTATAAACCAATCTTCGTCAGGTGAGCTCTTTTCGCCGCTAAAATGTACCGGGCCCATGGCAGGTATCCAGCAAGCGGTCGCGGATTCAATCCAATATTGTAGGCCTGTCCCCAAGGGCGTGCTTCACCCTGACAGATTCGCCTTCCTAAGATATCTATGGCTGGCGGCGGTTGCACTGGAATAGCGCCGATTGCGGGCTGGAGGAGGTCGTCCGAATTCCAATTTTTAACCTCCACGGCATACTCCACCGGGGGTTTGTCCGCATAAGAGAGCGGGACTATGGGCTCAGAGGGCACGGCGGAACTAAAACTGCGACGGCCTTGGATAATCTGGCTATACCACCTTCCCCATAGGTGAAGTCTCTTGCACTCAGGATCGTGATCTTTGATCAGAGCAAACACCACCCGGTCCACTGGTGCATGTGGGAACCCTCCTTCTGAGCGAACAAAGGGGAAAGACAAATCTTCAGACATGTTTCCTGTAGATAAAAAAAAAAATAATAACAACTGTTAGTGTTCCAATGCTTCACATTTCAAAGGCATACATCACACTGCAATGCAGTGGGTTGGGGACCAAAGGGGGACCCACAAAATCAAGATGACGGCGCATCATTTGATAAGACAGTCCCATCATTGGATGAGACTGTCAGTTAATAAAAAGGACCCCCAAGAGAATATCCTCACTGGGGGATCTCTAGAGACAAGGAGAAAATCTCCTCTTTTCAGAGCAAAGCTCTGTCACAGAGTGACACTTGTCAAACTCCTGTTTCAGAAGAATAAAACTTCTTAAAAAAAAAAAAAAGAGCCTAGCTCTGTAGCTATAATAAAAATTTATAACTCCTAAGAATCAAAATTTTGGGATCTTAAAGATCCATGGAAACTTAAAAAAAGAGAGAAGGGGTTCTCTAGTTGATCTGTGAGCAGGGCTCTGTTCATGGATTAAAACCTAAGAACAGAGTCTCTGCAAATTTTTGAGAGCAAGGCTCTGTGAATATATATAAAAAAAAAAAAGAAAAAAAAACAGAGGGGTTTCCTTTAGATCAAAGATCAACAAGAGCAAGGCTCTGTTGAAGAAACCCCAAAGGGGTTCCTTTAGATCAAAGATCTATAAGAGCAAGGCTCTGTTAATTAAATTTAATTTAAATTAAATTAAATTAATTTACCTATAATGGTTCTGAAGTTAGAACTTAGAAGTTCTTAAGGAAATTACAAGAGCAAGGCTCTGAAGTTTTAAACAAGAGCAAGGCTCTGGGTAAAAATTCTGGAGAATGGTAAAAATTACCAAGGACCAAGGGTCCTATTTATAGGCGCCTGCGCCTGTTCACCTGACCCGTCGATCCGATGGTCAGGATCTTGCCACCGCTGCACTCACGTGCGCGCCACGTGAGCGCAACGGTGGGGGGGCATCTGTTTCCCCCAATCAGAGCAAGGCTCTACTGAATTTTGAAAATTCAAAATTCGAAGCAACGCTTCGGTTTCCGTGCGCAGCGCGCAATTTGCCACATGGCAGAGATTGATTCGGCAGCGTAATGCCCGAGACAGTGCGTCCCATCAGAGCAAGGCTCTTCAGAAAACAAAATTAATTTTTAACTTGCGCAAATGCACGGATGCGCGACACGTGTCTGCGCAGTTGCGCAATCGCAACTGCGCAAGCGCACGGATGCGCGACACGTGTCTGCGCAGTTGCGCAATCGCAACTGCGCAAGCGCACGGATGCGCGACACGTGTCACGCGCTGGTGTGTTGCGCAGCAACTGAATGAAGATTTAAGTAAATCTTTTCTGTTCTTCTGTAAAACAGAGACCCTTGGATCTCTGATCCAATGGTGGGAAAATTCCCAAAATAATTCAGGAAAGATTTTGTTAACAAATCCAACAACTTTGTGGGCACTATAAATAAGACCCCAGACCTCATTAAAAAGGCATCAACTTCTGAGAAAAAAGAGAGCTGGTGAAGATTAAGAACAGAGAAGAAGAAACAAAGAAAAGAGGTAGAATTTCTGAAAAGAGAAAAGAAATAAGAAAAAGAACAATAAATAGTGCCTTGCACTTGATATGAACCCCTGGTTCTAAAAAAAAAAATAATAAAAGAATAAAAAAAAAATATAGTGCCTTGCACTTGATATGAACCCTTGGTTCTGTATGATCAGGAAAAAACAAGAACTTGTTTTTCTTAGATCCAAATTCAAATCAAAAGTGCCATGCACTTGTGTTCTTAAACCTAAAGGTTTCTAGGGTTTCTGCAACCCCTTGTTTTGGGCCTGGCCCAAATCAAATTGCAGAATAAATAAAAGGGCAAGGCCCTGTTGGGAAAATTCCTGAGTTTCTGCAAACTCATTAAAAGGGCCTGGCCCAAACTAAATTACAGAACATCTCTTGAGTTCCTGCAACTCATCATTTAAAAGGGCCTAGCCCAATTGCAGAATAAATAAAAGGGCAAGGCCCTGTGTGGAGAATTCCTGAGTTTTTGTAACTCATTATTTAAAAGGGCCTGGCCCAAATCAGACTTGCAAAATAATAAAAGGGGGCAGAGCCCTGTTTAGATTGATTCTTCTAATCGGGCAGAGCCTAAAATAAAAATTGGACTTAACCCAATCCTGGCTGTAAGTCCTTAAATTAAATGCCTCTCATAAACCAGGTCATGACCGGTTCGAGAGTACATCTCCGAACTCCTTTGACATCCATCGTTGTAATTCCTCAACGACGTCAAAGAGGTGACGGGTCCCAACGACCAAACATCGCTATGGACTGCGGGGTCCTTAAACTCGTGGACCGAGACGTCCTTAAACTAATATCGGACCGAGACGTCCCTAAACTAAAATCGGACCGAGACGTCCCTAAACTAATATCGGACCGAAACGTCCCTAAACTAATGATGGACCACTACGTCCTTAAACTGGCGACGGACCGAAACGTCCCTAAACTAATAATGGACCACCACGTCCCTAAACTGGAATATGGACCGTTGCGTCCCTAAACTGACACAATAGGGCCCAAACGCTCTTTTGTCGGATCTAAACGGTCCCGTCTAAGTTGATCTTAACCCCAAATACGGTTAACGTGTCCTTAGACATCTAAATAAACAATAAAATCCCAAACCAACTTTGGTTCAAGGGTACATCTCGGAACTCCTCAGACGTATGTCGTTGTAATCTTTCAACGACGTCAGAGAGGTGATGAGTCCCGACAGCCAGACAATTAAACCAATCACTACGTCAGGTTGATCTTAGTCCAAAGCAAGACTAACGTATCCTTGACGAATGTTTAAGTTGATCTTAGTCGCAACGCGACTAATGCATCCTTAAACTAAAAACACCAAACCCAAATCTAAGTAAATACGGATTTGGACTAATCCACGCCCTACGGGCGACGGCATTACTCAGTCTCCGTATACAATCCACGGGCAGCCACAAACAAAACAAACACACACGACACGAAGTGAAATTCTGGAGAAGGAGAAAGTTGTTACCGCAAAGCGGTAGCGTAATTAACTGCAGGGGCTTGCGCCTGCAGGGAAGAGCGTCCCCACAATCAAAAACCCCTCAAGCGAGGGGGAATCTGACAAAGTCTGCTACATCGGCCGCATCCGTCTAAACCTTCGATACACGGTGCCATAAATCAACTTGGCATCTTCGAAGAGGTGGACGGATAAAAACCAAATAGCATCTGCCCCGAACCTCAGGCACGTGACGTCCTAACGTCGCAGGCCGCCGTTCGGAGGGGAACAAGTGGGAACACACTCGAGGTGAAGTGACAGTGTCAAGTCAGCGGACTAAGCTGTACTCATGTCACCTGGGAACTGATAACCGACGATAGGCATAATACCAACTAGTCAGTTCCCGACGAGTCCTGTCTAGTGTACTCGTAACCCAACGAGCAACCGCATACTATCTCAAGTACGACGTACCGACGGCTGTGGGATAGACCGTCTCCCACACTGGGATGAGAAGCGCATGCGCTAGTCTACTCTGGAGTATCGATGCCCTGTCTCGATAGTCCTGCGACCAGGGACCTGCATAAGGATGTGCTTATAGATTACCCAGCCCCACTAGTATGACTGCCATCACAACGCTGGTAATCAAGCAAAGATCCTAAGGGCTCCACTAATGTGTATAGGCGATATACTAAAATAAACACATGTACACATTGAAGTAGAAACAAACCAAGTAGCATACTACTATTTTGAGCAAGATTGTATATACAAGGTGAATATCCCAAGCTTCCATTAAGTAATATACAAACCAGTATGATACAGTAATGGCCTCTAGGCCATATACACTAACAATCTCCCACTTGCACTAAGGCCATGTACTGGCGTATCGAAGACCTATCATCTCGATCAGCCGCTCGAACTGAGTCTGGGGCAAGGCCATGGTGAATGGATCTGCAGTGTTATCTTCTGAAGCGACTCTCCGAACATCGATGTCCTGGCGATCCACGATCTCCCTGATCAGGTGATACCGCCTCAAGATGTGTCTGGATCTCTGATGGGACCTGGGTTGCTTCGCTAAAGCTATAGCCCCATTGTTGTCGCAATACAGAGGTATTGGATCAACAATGGACGGAACCACCTGAAGCGCGGTCCTCTAGACTCCTCTCTGGTTCGTCTTTGGTGGTATTTCACACAAAACCCTGAGATAATTTTTGAAGTATAAAGTTTTTCATTTTGACCAGAAAAAAAATTAACAGAAACTAGGGTTTTGCGAGTTTGTTTTTTCGATTTTCCGGTTTCGAAACTTCGTTACACTTAACTACTTAGCTAGTTTAGGTTTAGTTAGGCTCTGATACCACTGTAAGTCCGTGTTGCCCACCCCGGTGCTTACGGGGAGGCGGAAAACATAATAAAAAACGGATTTTTAATGACTTAGGCAACATGGACCAAGCTTGTGAGGATCTTTGCTAAACGAAAACTAGCTAAAGTAAACTAACAACTAACTAAGTTGTAGAAAGGTTATACCTTGAGCTCGAACTCCTTCTCTCCTTGCTCGTCGGAATGGTAGAAAGGCCTCACCTTGCTTGTCTTCTTCCGTCAAAGAAAGATCCACTTGAAAGCCACCACCTTTAGCTTCAACTCCAAGCTAGGAGTAACTAGAGTGCAAGAAATGCTAAGACTTGAACCCTAGAAGAGAGTAGAGAGGATCAAGTGAAGGTTTTTCTCAAGCTTTTTGTTTCTCAACACATGAGAGGGAGAGAGCTTGAGGGAGAGGATGAACAAGAGAGAGAAATGATATGAGAGAATGAGAAAATAATAGAGCTCTTCTCACTAATATGTGTGAATTAATTTAATTGAATAATTAGCTAGATAATTATCATGGTAAATCATGACATGACCATTATCATTTCAAATTGCAAAGATCAAAAAGCATCTTCCAAAAGAAATTATGATGGTCAAAGTGTCAACCTAGGTCAACAAGTCAAAGAAGTCAAATGGTCAACAACCACAACCATGGATAATTATTAAACTAATTACTAATTAACAATAACACACACATAAATATTAGGGTTAATAAAATGACAATAGCCATTAACCCTAATCAAGGTCCTCTCCCTCAATCTCAAGCAACTGTGCATACGCACCCGCATTCGTGATCCGAGGAACACGAACACAATGAGAAAAACCAATCTCAAATCATATACTAGGATCCGGCTTAAACCAAAGCCCGCTAGTATAAACTGTCCGGACAGCAAACGTGCACAAGTGCGCGGATGCGAACGAACCCTGTCGCAAAACCATGCGACCTCTACTCATTTTGCCTAAAGGCGAATAGCTCTCTGTGTGGGACTCTAAAGACTCGACACTACGCTGGCAGTGGGTTTAACCACAGACCGCAAGCGGCACTAGCTGTACGTAATGGTCCCCAGGTAGATGTCGATAAGAAGACTGACGAGGTGAACCCCATCTGCACTCCTACTGAGCCTGTATGTGACAGTCTCCGTACAGTCCGGTCTGTTCGTCTGATACATCGCATGGCGGGCCTAGGGGGCGGTGAACGTCAGTCCCCTAATAGCGGTACAAGTCGTGTCGGAGTGTAGCCCAGAACACCCTGAGATAACACTGGAAACCTACCAGTATATCTCGCTTGCCCTGGCCAGGGACTACTCGTGTAATGGCTCTCCTGGACACAGCGCGATGTCAACCCCCAATACCGGGAGAGACGAATCCTGTCTAACCGTCACTGCCTCCAAGTGCTTCGGGACTGCACCCAAAAACTACCTGTTTGCACAGCTCCTTTGAGCCGTGGTAGGGTAGTAATCAAAGTGCAGTGGGAACACACTCGAGGCGAAGTGACAGTGTCAAGTCAGCGGACTAAGCTGTACTCATGTCACCTGGGAACTGATAACTGACGATAGGTATATTACCAACCAACAGTTCCTGACGAGTCCTGTCCAGTGTACTCGTAACCTAACGAGCACCCGCATACTATCCCAAGTACGACGTACTAACGGCTGTGGGACAGACCGTCTCCCACACTGGGATGAGAAGCGCATACGCTAGTCTACTCCGGAGTATCGATGCCCTGTCTCGATAGTCCAACGACCAGGGACCTGTATAAGGATGTGCTTATAGATTACCCAGCTCCCACGAGTGCGAGCGCCATCACAACGCTGGTAATCAAGCAAAGATCCTAAGGGCTCTACTAATATGTATACCAGCAATATGCTAAAAGAAATACATGCACATATTAAAGCAGAGACAAACCAAGTAGCATACTACCATTTCGAGCAAGATTGTATATACAACTGTGAATATCCCAAGCTTCCATTAAGTAATATACAAACTAGTATGATACAGTAATGGCCTCTAGGGCATATACACTAACAATCTCCCTCTTGCACTAAGGCCATGTACTGGCGTATCGAAGACCTATCATCTCGATCAGCCGCTCGAACTGAGTCTGGGGTAGGGCCTTCGTGAATGGATCTGCTGTGTTATCCTCTGATGCAACTCTCCGGACCTCGATCTCCTGGCGATCTACGATCTCCCTGATCAGGTGATACCGCCTTAAGATGTGTCTGGATTTCTGATGGGACCTGGGTTCCTTCGCTAAAGCTATAGCCCCGTTGTTGTCGCAATACAGAGGTATTGGGTCAACAATGGACGGAACCACCTGAAGTTCTTTCAAGAACTTCCTCATCCAGACAGCTTCTTTTGCGGCATCAGATGCAGCGATGTATTCCGCTTCCATAGTCGAGTCAGCAACGGTTTCCTGTTTGGAGCTCTTCCAACACACCGCCCCTCCATTGAGGGTAAAGACAAAACCCGACATGGACTTGGAATCATCCTTGTCACTCTGGAAGCTGGAGTCAGCAAAGGCCTCAACCTGCAGGTCTTTTCCGCCATACACCAAGAACATCTCCTTAGTCCTTCTCAGGTACTTGAGAATGTTCTTTACTGCTATCCAATGTTTCTCCCCAGGGTTTGACTGATACCTGCTTACCACACTCAGTGCATAAGCCACATCCGGTCTGGTACACAACATCGCATACATTATAGAGCCTACCGCAGAAGCGTAGGGTATAATAGACATGCGATCCCTCTCCAAATCAGTCTTGGGAGACATCTCTTTGGAGAGGGTGATCCCGTGACAAGCCGGTAGATTACCGCGCTTGGAATCTTCCATACTGAATCTCTTCAGTATGGTGTCGATGTACCTGGACTGCGAGAGTCCTAATATCCTCTTGGATCTGTCACGGTAGATCCGGATACCCAGAATGTAGGAGGCATCACCCAGGTCTTTCATGGAGAACCTTTGTGACAAGAACCCCTTGACAGATTGTAGCATAGGAATGTCATTTCCTATTAAGAGAATGTCATCCACGTATAAAACGAGGAATACTACAGTTCTCGCTACAAATCTACAATAGATGCATGGTTCATCTGGAATTTTGATAAAGCCAAATTCTTTGACCGTCTCATCAAAACAGATGTTCCAACTCCGCGATGCCTGCTTGAGTCCATAAATGGACTTGAGCAACTTGCACACCTTTCCGCTGCTCCCACCCTGAATGAAACCCTCTGGCTGGTCCATATAGACACACTCCTCTAAATGACCATTTAGAAAAGCTGTCTTTACGTCCATCTGCCAAATCTCATAATCGTGGAAAGCAGCGATGGCAAGAAGGATCCGAATGGATTTCAGCATAGCTACTGGAGAAAAGGTTTCGTCATAGTCCAAACCAGGTCGCTGACGAAAACCCTTTGCTACCAGTCTAGCTTTATAGGTCTCAACCTGTCCATCTACACCAATCTTCCTTTTGAAGATCCACTTGCATCCTACGGGTTTTACCCCGTCTGGAGCAATGTCCAACGTCCATACTTTGTTGGTGTACATGGACTCCATCTCGGTCCGCATTGCATCCAGCCATTTTACCGAGTCGACGCTCTGAATGGCTTGCTGGAAGCTAGTAGGCTCATCACAATCCAGGATGCAGTCTTCTCTATCCCCGTCAATGAGAAAACCGTAGTACCTCTCGGGCGGATGAGACTGCCTACTACTCCTGCGGAGCGGCATAGGAATGTCCTGTTCTTTTGAACCTTCTGGTTCCACTAAACTTTCAGTAATAGTTTGTGGTTCTGGAATTTCTTCCAGTTCTATTGCGCTTCCACTTATTTCTTTTTCCATGAACTGATGTTCTAGAAAGTGGGCATGGCGAGAAACAAGGACTTTTTGTTCCTCTTCGCAATAGAAGTAATATCCCTTGGAGTTCTTTGGATATCCCATAAACTTGCACTGTACTGAGCGTGCCTCGAGCTTGTCCGCATGCTGCTTTTTTACAAAAGCTGGACATCCCCATGTCTTAATGTGATTAAGATAGGGTTTCTTCCCACTCCATAACTCATATGGTGTGGTAGGCACAGTCTTAGTGGGAACACGGTTCAAAAGATATGCAGCTGTTTCTAGCGCATACCCCCAGAATGATCGCGGTAACTCAGCGTTACTCATCATGGACCGTACCATATCCAATAGGGTTCGGTTCCGTCTCTCCGATACACCGTTATGTTGCGGAGTGTATGGAGGAGTAAGCTGAGAGAGAATTCCATTCTCTTTTAAATAGTTCAGGAATTCGGCACTTAAGTATTCTCCTCCTCGATCCGATCTTAGGATCTTGATACTTTTGCCTGTTTGTTTTTCTACTTCATTCTTATATTCCTGGAATTTTTCAAAAGCCTCGGATTTATGTTTCATTAAGAAGACATAACCGTACCTTGAAAAATCATCCGTAAAGGTAATGAAGTAAGAATAACCGCTTCGCGCATGTGTAGACATTGGACCGCACACGTCGCTGTGTACGAGTCCCAAGAGCTCGCTCGCTCTTTCTCCGTGTCCAGAAAACGGAGCCTTTGTCATCTTTCCTTTGAGACAGGATTGGCAAGTTGCATACGATTGATATTCGAACGAATCTAAATATCCTTCAGTATGTAACTTAGTCAATCTTCTCTCGTTGATGTGACCCAGTCTACAATGCCATAAGAAAGTTTTATTAATTTCTGGAGACTTTCTTTTGTGTGTATTCTGGATATTGAAAATCTGTGGTTGGTTTAAAACGTATATACCGTTGTTCAATGTACCTGACCCAATCAACACTTGATTAAGGTGAATGTTCACTACATTACTTACAAATGCAAATTCATAACCTTCTTTAGATAATAAAGATACAGAAATGATATTACAGGTTGCATTTGGTACATAATAACAACTACGCAAAACCAAAAAGTGTCCATCTGATAATCCCAGGTGATAGTCCCCCACGGCCTCAGCATCCATGCTAGCACCGTTCGCAACTCTGAGGGTCATGTCACCTGCCTTCAAAACTCTACGCTTTCTCAACGCCTGCAAAGAATTACAGATATGAGACCCTGATCCGGTATCCAATACCCAGGAAGTAGAGTTTATTGATAGACAGTTTTCAATAACATACACACCTGAAGCTGAAGCTGCAACTCGCTTCAAATCCTGTGTTCTGGCTTTCCAAGCCTTGCAATCTTGTTTCCAGTGACCACTTTTGTGACAATAGAAGCATTCTTCCTTCCCCACCAGCTTCCCCGCTACCTTTGTTGCTTTACCCTTTCCCTTCGTATCCACTTTACCGACACCGCCTCTTGGTTTGGCGGGGGCTTTCTTCTTCTTGCCCTTGGCTTTCGCCCTGGACCTAGAAGAGGAAGATCCTCCTACAAACAAAGTGGATGTCTCCCTACCCTTCTGTAGGGTGCCCTCAGCAGTCCTCAACATGTTCAGAAGTTCGGCAAGTTCAACCTCCTTTCCTTGCATGTTGAAGTTAAGAATGAACTGGGCATAAGTGGAAGGAAGGGACTGGAGAATCAAATCGGTATAGAGTTCATTCTCCAACGTGGTCCCAAGGTCCGCGAGCTCCTCTATGTAGCCGATCATCTTAAGCACGTGGTCCGCTACCGATGATCCGACGGCCAACCTTGCCGAAAAGAGCTTCTTCGACACTTCGTATCTAGCGATACGAGACTGCTCTCCATACAGTTCTTTTGTATGGAGAAATATGGACTCTAGGTCCATATTCTCGTGCCTCCTCTGATGTTCGTTGTCCATCGAGGCTAGTACGAGGCATCTGGCCCTCGCGCAATCTATCTCCCATGTCTTACGGATTTCAATATCCGCGACGCTGGAGGTGGGACCTGGGACAGGGGGAGCTTTGGTGGTAAGTATATACCCCAGCTTGTCATAAGTGATAGCCATCTTGACATTCCTGAGCCAATCTTTGTAGTTTGGCCCTGTCAATATGTTTTTATCTAATAGTAACTTAAGTCCGGTCATCTTGAATGGTCGCTGCAATTAGGAGAGAGAAAAGAAACACTTTAGCATGATGCTCTTGCAAGTTTAGAGTGGTTTTTAGTTTGTCTAAACTGGATGGCTCCCACTGTCTCTCGAATCCCTTCTCAAACCGTAAAGAAAAGGATTAGCCGGGATCATTCTCACCGTACAATACTTGCTTAACCGTTCAGCCAGGCCAGTGTCGGTACTTCGAGGGAGGTTTTCCAACGCTTTCGTGAAGTTCCTTAATTAAGTAACCTCTTTTCCCTGTGGGCGTAGCCCCGCTAACACCTTTCTAGGCACCTACTAGGTTTATAGCATTGATCGTTAAGTGAGAGTTTTCCCGAGGAGTAGCATATACTCACAGTAGGATCGGGATCCAAATATCATCGCGTGATAAAGCCGAAGGAATCCTACCAGAATCATCACACTCCAAATGGTATGCAACACTAGCAAGTTTCAGTACTTATGAAACTCCCGATGTGGATTTTTGCCCCATGCTCTTATGACCTTGACTTTGGCCAAAATATCATAAGTCACATGTCAAGTTCTACCCATCATTCTCCTGGTTAATTTGGACCCACCCGTACCTACCCTTGACTTTGGCCAAAATGGCAGCACGACTGTCCCAAATCAACGCATCTATCTATGCTGCACATGAATACCCAAACGCTACCAATCACTATGCCTTGACTTTGGCCAAAATACATAGCTTGAATACTTTTGACCATTCATGTGGAATGACGGAGGGCTACGAATGGTTTTGGCGAAACCGTGAACGTAGTGAACTTGATATAATCGATGGAACGAGATAGCTTTTAAAAGGAGTGGTTCAAGCTCCGCGTTTAAAAGTTTAGTTTTGAAAAGAACCGAGTGGTTTTCAAAGTGTTCCAATCGACTTTTACTTGGTTTATTTCTTGCATTAGTTCTTTTAATGCGTCCCATCATTTAATCCTACCATTGCAGAAAACAACCAAAATATGACGTACGCTTATGCCATTCGCATTCGCCATGGGGCCCCGTCATCACCCGTTAGGTTACTTAACTAACGACAGAGCGGGGGCTGGGCTAGCGCGGCTGTAAAACATAAGCAACGCCTAAATAGTTATTATATATAAATATATAGCAATGATAGACATTACAGATCACAGATGAATACATTGGATATACTAGGAATCCGCAATGCGTTCGAGCCTGCAACGCAAAGCGGATTACACGGTCGCGGTGAATAGCCAATACCCCACCCAAGACCCCTACGGGTGCGGCAAACTACCCGCCAAGCACCCGAAGCGAAGCAACCTCCCTCACCACCGTGAGTAGGCCACTCGGCACTTCGAGATACCCGGTAGTTTGTGCACCCCCTCCATGGGTCTATCCTAGGAGCAAAAACAGTAAAAAGAATTATACAATGACGGCTACAACCCCGACCCGGTTGTGCGGCCATACAAAGAATATTATTACATCAATTTACATGTTACAAATGAATGAAAGAAAAACAACGCTCATCTCACATCCACCCCGGCCATTCACCCGCGACAATCCAATCCATTCATATCCACAAACCAATAACAATCACAGATCATGTATAACCCCGACTAATCGTCTTATAGCGATTAGCCGACGTTCAATACATGCAAGCATTACAGATATAACCGATGTAGTTAAAGTGTAGTGAAGTTCCGAAAAATACGGATTTATAGGCCCCCAAAAGTAAATTTTAGTTCTGGAAAATCTGGGCACATATAACATATCCTAAAAATCCTAAAACCAACACAGAAACATACTGCACCAAAAACGATACAGAGAGGGGACAAGACGGCCGCGCTTCCGCGGCAAGAGCTTCCTTATGCCGCGGAAGCGCGGTCCTCTAGACTCCTCTCTGGTTCGTCTTTGGTGGTATTTCACACAAAACCCTGAGATAATTTTTGAAGTATAAAGTTTTTCATTTTGACCAGAAAAAAAATTAACAGAAACTAGGGTTTTGCGAGTTTGTTTTTTCGATTTTCCGGTTTCGAAACTTCGTTACACTTAACTACTTAGCTAGTTTAGGTTTAGTTAGGCTCTGATACCACTGTAAGTCCGTGTTGCCCACCCCGGTGCTTACGGGGAGGCGGAAAACATAATAAAAAACGGATTTTTAATGACTTAGGCAACATGGACCAAGCTTGTGAGGATCTTTGCTAAACGAAAACTAGCTAAAGTAAACTAACAACTAACTAAGTTGTAGAAAGGTTATACCTTGAGCTCGAACTCCTTCTCTCCTTGCTCGTCGGAATGGTAGAAAGGCCTCACCTTGCTTGTCTTCTTCCGTCAAAGAAAGATCCACTTGAAAGCCACCACCTTTAGCTTCAACTCCAAGCTAGGAGTAACTAGAGTGCAAGAAATGCTAAGACTTGAACCCTAGAAGAGAGTAGAGAGGATCAAGTGAAGGTTTTTCTCAAGCTTTTTGTTTCTCAACACATGAGAGGGAGAGAGCTTGAGGGAGAGGATGAACAAGAGAGAGAAATGATATGAGAGAATGAGAAAATAATAGAGCTCTTCTCACTAATATGTGTGAATTAATTTAATTGAATAATTAGCTAGATAATTATCATGGTAAATCATGACATGACCATTATCATTTCAAATTGCAAAGATCAAAAAGCATCTTCCAAAAGAAATTATGATGGTCAAAGTGTCAACCTAGGTCAACAAGTCAAAGAAGTCAAATGGTCAACAACCACAACCATGGATAATTATTAAACTAATTACTAATTAACAATAACACACACATAAATATTAGGGTTAATAAAATGACAATAGCCATTAACCCTAATCAAGGTCCTCTCCCTCAATCTCAAGCAACTGTGCATACGCACCCGCATTCGTGATCCGAGGAACACGAACACAATGAGAAAAACCAATCTCAAATCATATACTAGGATCCGGCTTAAACCAAAGCCCGCTAGTATAAACTGTCCGGACAGCAAACGTGCACAAGTGCGCGGATGCGAACGAACCCTGTCGCAAAACCATGCGACCTCTACTCATTTTGCCTAAAGGCGAATAGCTCTCTGTGTGGGACTCTAAAGACTCGACACTACGCTGGCAGTGGGTTTAACCACAGACCGCAAGCGGCACTAGCTGTACGTAACGGTCCCCAGGTAGATGTCGATAAGAAGACTGACGAGGTGAACCCCATCTGCACTCCTACTGAGCCTGTATGTGACAGTCTCCGTACAGTCCGGTCTGTTCGTCTGATACATCGCATGGCGGGCCTAGGGGGGCGGTGAACGTCAGTCCCCTAATAGCGGTACAAGTCGTGTCGGAGTGTAGCCCAGAACACCCTGAGATAACACTGGAAACCTACCAGTATATCTCGCTTGCCCTGGCCAGGGACTACTCGTGTAATGGCTCTCCTGGACACAGCGCGATGTCAACCCCCAATACCGGGAGAGACGAATCCTGTCTAACCGTCACTGCCTCCAAGTGCTTCGGGACTGCACCCAAAAACTACCTGTTTGCACAGCTCCTTTGAGCCGTGGTAGGGTAGTAATCAAAGTGCAGTGGGAACACACTCGAGGCGAAGTGACAGTGTCAAGTCAGCGGACTAAGCTGTACTCATGTCACCTGGGAACTGATAACTGACGATAGGTATATTACCAACCAACAGTTCCCGACGAGTCCTGTCCAGTGTACTCGTAACCTAACGAGCACCCGCATACTATCCCAAGTACGACGTACTAACGGCTGTGGGACAGACCGTCTCCCACACTGGGATGAGAAGCGCATACGCTAGTCTACTCCGGAGTATCGATGCCCTGTCTCGATAGTCCAACGACCAGGGACCTGTATAAGGATGTGCTTATAGATTACCCAGCTCCCACGAGTGCGAGCGCCATCACAACGCTGGTAATCAAGCAAAGATCCTAAGGGCTCTACTAATATGTATACCAGCAATATGCTAAAAGAAACACATGCACATATTAAAGCAGAGACAAACCAAGTAGCATACTACCATTTCGAGCAAGATTGTATATACAACTGTGAATATCCCAAGCTTCCATTAAGTAATATACAAACTAGTATGATACAGTAATGGCCTCTAGGGCATATACACTAACACCAACGTCCATACTTTGTTGGTGTACATGGACTCCATTTCGGTCCGCATTGCATCCAGCCATTTTACTGAGTCAATGCTCTGAACAGCCTGCTGGAAGCTAGTAGGCTCATCATAATCTATGATGCAATCCTCTCTATCCCCGTCTATGAGAAAACCGTAGTATCTCTCGGGCGGATGAGACTGCCTACTACTCCTGCGGAGCGGCGTAGGAATGTCCTGTTCTTTTGAACCCTCTGGTTCTACTAAGCTTTCAGTAATAGTCTGTGGTTCTGGAATTTCTTCCAGTTCTACTGCGCTCCCACTAATTTCCTTTTCTAAGAACTGGTGTTCTAGAAAGTGGGCATTACGAGAAACAAGGACTTTTTGTTCCGCTGCGTGGTAGAAAAGATACCCCCTGGTGTTCTTTGGGTATCCCACAAACTTGCACAGTACTGAGCGTGCCTCGAGTTTGTCCGCATGCTGCTTTTTGACAAAAGCTGGACATCCCCAGATCTTCAGATATTGAAGATAGGGTTTCTTCCCACTCCATAACTCATAAGGTGTGGTAGGCACAGTCTTAGTGGGAACTCGGTTCAAAAGGTACGCAGCCGATTCTAGCGCATACCCCCAGAATGATCGCGGTAACTCAGCATTACTCATCATGGACCGTACCATATCCAATAGGGTTCGGTTCCATCTCTCCGATACACCATTATGTTGTGGAGTGTATGGAGGAGTAAGCTGAGAGAGAATTCCGTTCTCTTTTAAATAGTCCAGGAACTCGGCACTCAAGTATTCACCACCTCGATCCGATCTTAGAATCTTGATACTTTTACCGGTCTGTTTTTCTACTTCATTCTTATATTCCTGGAACTTTCCAAAGGCTTCGGATTTATGTTTCATTAAGAAGACATGTCCGAACCTTGAAAAATCATCCGTAAAAGTAATGAAGTAAGAAAAACCACTTCGCGCATGTGTAGACATTGGACCGCATACGTCACTGTGTACGAGTCCTAAGAGCTCGCTCGCCCTTACTCCGTGTCCAGTAAACGGAGTCTTTGTCATCTTTCCTTTGAGATAGGATTGACAAGTGGCATACGATTGATATTCGAACGGATTCAAATATCCTTCTGTATGTAACTTCGTCAACCTTCTCTCATTGATGTGACCCAGTCTACAATGCCATAAGAAAGTCTGATTGATTTCCGGAGACTTTCTTTTGTGTGTATTCTGGACATTGAAAATATGTGGTTGGTTTAATACGTATATACCATTGCTCAATGTACCTGGCCCAATCAGAACTTGATTAAGGTGAATGTTTACAACATTACTTACAAACGCAAATTCATAACCTTCTTTAGAAACTAAAGATACAGAAATGATATTACAAGTTGCGTTGGGTACAAAAAAGCAATTACGCAAAACCAAAACATGTCCATCTGACATTCCCAGGTGATAGTCCCCCACGGCTTTAGCATCCATACTAGCTCCGTTCGCAACTCTGAGGGTCATGTCACCTGCTTTCAAAACACTACGGTTTCTCAACGCCTGCAATGAATTACAGATATGAGATCCTGATCCGGTATCCAATACCCAGGAAGTAGAGTTTATTGAAAGACAGTTTTCAATAACATACACACCTGAAGCTGAAGCTGCAACCTGCTTCAATTCCTGTGTTCTGGCCTTCCAGGCCCTGCAATCATTCTTCCAGTGTCCTTTCTTATGACAATAAAAGCATTCTTCCTTATCCACAAGCTTCCCCGTTTTCTTTGTTGCTTTAGCTTTTCCCTTCGTATCCACTTTACTAACACCGCCCCTTGGTTTGGCGGGGGCTTTCTTCTTCTTTCCCTTGGCTTTCGCCTTGGACCTAGAAGAAGATGATCCTCCTACAAACAAAGTGGATGTTTCCCTATCTTTCTGTAGGGTGCCCTCTGCGCTCCTCAGCATGTTGAGGAGTTCTGAAAGTTCAACTTCCTTTTCTTGTAAGTTGAAGTTCAGTATGAACTGGGCATAAGTGGAAGGAAGGGACTGGAGAATCAAGTCCGTATAGAGTTCATTCTCCAACGTGGTCCCAAGGTCCGCGAGCTCCTCAATGTAGCCAATCATCTTAAGCACGTGTTCCGCTACCGATGATCCGACGGCCAATCTTGCCGAAAATAACTTCTTCGACACTTCGTATCTTGCGATACGAGATTGCTCTCCATACAGTTCTTTTGTATGAAGAAATATGGATTCCAGGTCCATATTCTCATGCCTCCTCTGATGTTCATTGTCCATAGAGGCAAGCACGAGGCACTTGGCCTTCGCGCAGTCTAATTCCCAGGTCTTACGGATTTCCTTATCCGCGACGCTGGTTTTGGGACCTGGGACAGGGGGGAGCTTTGGTGGTAAGAAGATACCCCAGCTTGTCGTAAGTGATTGCCATCTTGACATTCCTGAGCCAATCTTTGTAGTTTGGCCCTGTCAGTATGTTTTTATCTAGAAGTAACTTAAGTCCAGTCATGTCGATTGGTCGCTGCAATTAGGAGAGAGAAGAAACACTCAGCTTGATGCTCTTGCAAGTTTAGAATGGTTTTTAGTTTGTCTAAACAGGATGGCTCCCACTGTTTCTTGAATCCCTCCTCAAACCATAAAGGAAGAATTAGTCGGGATCAATCCCACCGCATAATACTTGCTTAACCGTTCAGCCAGGCCAGTGTCGGTACTTCGAGGGAGGTTTTCCAACGCTTTCGCGAAGTTCTTTAATTAAATAACCTCTTTTCCCTGGGGGCGTAGCCCCGCTAACACCTTTCTAGGCACCTATTAGGTTTATAGCATTGATCGTTTAGTGAGAAATTTCCCGAGGAGTAGCATATACTCACAGTAGAATCGGGATCCAAATATCATCGCGTGACGAAACTGAAGGAATCCTACCAGAATCATCACACTCCAAGTGGTATGCAAATCTAGCAAGTTTCAGTTCTTTTGAAACTCCCGATGTGGATTTTCGCCCCATGCTCTTATGACCTTGGCGTGAGGTCAAAATGTCATAAGTCACATGTCAAGTTCTTCCCATCATTATACAGGTTAATTTGAATCCACCCGTACCTACCCTTGACGTAGGCCAAAATGGTAGTACGGCTGTCCCAAACCAACGCATTCTATCTATGCAACAGATAAATATCCGGCAGCTACCAATCACTATGCCTTGGCGTGAGGTCAAAATACATTGCTTGAATACTACCAAATATTTAACTGAAATGATGGAGGGCTACGAATGGTTTTGGCAAAACCGTGAACGTAGTGAACTTGATATAGTCGATGGAACGAGATAGCTTTTAAAAGGAATGGCTCAAGCTCCGCATTTAAAAGTTGGTTTTGAAAAGAACCGAGTGGTTTTTCGAAAGTGTTCCAACGACTTCTGCTTGGTTTATTATCTTGCATTAGTTCTTTTAATGCGTGATATTCTTGCATTAGTTCTTTTAATGCGTCCCATCATTTAATCCTACCATTGCAGAAAACAACCAAAATATGACGTACGCTTATGCCATTCGCATTCGCCACGGGGCCCCGTCATTACCCGTTAGGTTACTTAACTAACGACAGAGCGGAGGCTGGGCTAGCGCGGCTGTAAAACATAAGCAACGCCTAAATAATATCATATATAGATATACTGCAATGATAGCCATTTCAGATCACAGATGAACACATTGGATATACTAGGAATCCGCAATTCATACGAGCCTGTAACGAAAAGCAGATCACACGGTCGCGGTGAATAGCCAATACCCCACCCAAGACCCCTACGGGTGCGGCAAACTACCGGCCAAGTACCCGAAGCGAAGCAACCTCCCTCAACTCCGTGAGTAGGCCACTCGGCACTTCGGCATACCCGGTAGTTTGTGCACCCCTTCCATGGGTCTATCCTAGGAGCAAAAACAGTAAAAAGAAATTATACAATGACGGCTACAACCCCGATCCGGTTGTGCGGCCATACAAATAATTATTACATCAATTTACAAATTTACATGAATTGAAAGAAAAGAAAACTCTCGTCTCACAACCCCCGGCTATTCACCCGCGACAATCCAACATATTCATATACACATTCCAATAACATTACAGATCACAGATTTGTATAACCCCCACTAATCGACATATAGCGATTAGCAGACGTTCAATACAAATATCACAACACAGAAAAACCCGTCAGCTTAAGTCTTTTAGAAGTTCGATCAAAAATACGGATTTTCAGGACCCCAAAAATAAAATTTTCGTTCTGGAAAATCTGGGCAGAAAATATATATACCAAAATTCCCAAAATACCTCTATGAGCAAACTGCAAAGAAGAAACCCCATAACCGAGTCAACTCGGTCGCGGTTCCGCGGCGGGAGCAAGCTCCCGCCGCGGAACCGCGGCGCTTTGATCGAGTTAGGGGATCAAATTTTTGCAGTTTCTTCAGAAAACCCTGAGTCGATTTTTGGTATATCCCAAAAAAAAATTCCAGCACTTTTAAAATCGACAGAAAGTTTAAAAACGGGGTTCGTTTTGCGACTTTTTCTTTGATCGATCTTCTAGCTACTTTGCTAACATGTTAGATAGAGTTTAACTAGGCTCTGATACCACTGTAAGTCCATGCTACCTCTCCCGGTACTTTCGGGCATGCGGAATTTGACGAAAAACGATTTTCTTAGAGGTGGTAACATGGACTCAAAACCCGGATCTTTGTTAAACATCTAACTAACAACCTAACTAGGAGTTGTTAACTACTCGGTTAGGGGGTTATACCTTTCTTTCTTGAACTCCTTCGTCTTCAAGCCTCGATGGTTGTCCGGATCGGCTTCACTCCGTCGTCTCCTTGCGCCGAAGATAGATCCACCTGAAAGCTTCTACCTTTGGCTCCTTCTTCGAACTTTGAAGAAACTAGTTCACTCGGTTTGCTAAACCTTGTGAACTAGAGTGAGTAGAGAAGAGTTTGTATGGGATTTTATCTATGGTTCTTGGTTCTCAACTCATGAGACAAGTGAACCATAGAGTCAAGAGAGGGAGAGCAAGAGGAGGAGATGAGAGCTCAAGAACAAGAGAGAGAATGAGCATGAAAGAATGAGAGAAGACTTTTCTCATTTGGCTCTCATAATCCAAAACAATCATAACACCTCATATCAATCAAGTATTATGTGATGGTTTAAGCAACCATAGCCATATCATTTCATGCACTCATTTTGCACAAAAGAGCAAGCAAGCAAAAGTCTTTGCCATGAAATGATAGCTATAGTTATCATGATGGTCAACTAATCAAGCCTAGTCAACCGGTCAACAAAGTCAACGAGTCAACAAAGTCAATCCCTCAACAACCATGTCACCATAATACTCAATTAATATAATTGTTAATCATATATCATATTCTCATTAGGGTTGAGCAAAAAGTCAATAGTCAACTGTCAACGGTCAACAACCCTAATGAGAATCTCTGCCTCTGTCTCTCCGTCAACTGTGCATACACACCCGCATCCGCGTTCCGAGGAACACGAATGCAAACTGGATAAATCCAATCCCAAAAGGTACACTAGGATCTGGCTTAAACCAAAGCCCGCTAGTGTGAACTGTCCGGACAATGTACGTGCACAAGTGCACGGATGTGACCGAACCCTGTCGCAAAACCATGCGACCTGTCGCAAAACCATGCGACCTCTACTCTTTTGCCTAAAGGCGAATAGCTTTCTGTGTGGGACTCTAAAGACTCGACACTATGCTGGCAGTGGGTTTAACCACAGACCGCAAGCGGCACTAGCTGTGCGTAACGGTCCCCAGGTAGATGCCGACAAGAAGACTGACGAGGCGAAACCCATCTGAACTCCTACTGAGCCTGAATGTGACATTCTCCGTACAGTCCGGTCTGTTCGTCTGATACATCGCATGGCGGGCCTAGGGGGCAGTAAACGTCAGTCCCCCAATAGCGGTACAAGTCGTGTCGGAGTGAAGCCCAAAACACCCTGAGATAACACTGCAAACCTACCAGTATATCTCGTTTGCCCTGGCCAGGGACTACTCGTGTAATGGCTCTCCTAGACACAGCGCGATGTCAACCCCCAATACCGGGAGAGACGAATCCTGTCTAACCGTCACTGCCTCCAAGTGCTTCGGGACTGCACCCAACTACCACCTGTTTGCACGACTCCTTTGAGCCGTGGTAGGGTAGTAATCAAAGTACAGTGGGAACACACTCGAGGCGAAGTGACAGTGTCAAGTCAGCGGACTAAGCTGTACTCATGTCACCTGGGAACTGATAACTGACGATAGGCATAATACCAACTAGTCAGTTCCCGACGAGTCCTTTCCAGTATACTCGTAACCCAACGAGCACCCGCATACTATCTCAAGTACGACGTACCGACGGCTGTGGGATAGACCGTCTCCCACACTGGGATGAGAAGCGCATGCGCTAGTCTACTCCGGAGTATCGATGCCCTGTCTCGATAGTCCTGCGACCAGGGACCTGCATAAGGATGTGCTTATAGATTACCCAGCCCCACTAGTGTGACTGCCATCACAACGCTGGTAATCAGGCAAAGATCCTAAGGGCTCCACTAATGTGTATAGGCGATATACTAAAATAAACACATGTACACATTGAAGTAGAAACAAACCAAGTAGCATACTACTATTTTGAGCAAGATTGTATATACAAGGTGAATATCCCAAGCTTCCATTAAGTAATATACAAACCTGTATGATACAGTAATGGCCTCTAGAGCATATACACTAACACGAATGTTATTAGATACCAAACCTGATATACAAGATCATATCAGTCTCTTTATTTACTAAAGAATGATATAATTTTGTAGTGATGGATAATGTTTTGAACATTTCCTATATCAAGAGTTGACCAGTTCAGGCACGTTATATAAAAGCATATACGTTCTAAATCAAACCACAGTTTTTAACGTATAAAACACACACAAGAGGAAGAGTTCAGAAATGAACAAATCCTTCTTGAGGCATTGTAGACTAGGTCATATCAATGCGACCCGACTAGCTGAAGTTACATAAAGATGCATATTTAAATCAGTTTGAATTTACATCTTGTGAAACTTGCCAGTTATGTCACAAAGATAAAATGACCATAGCTCCGTTTATTGGAAACAGAGAAAGAGTTAATGAACTCTTGGGATTGATACATGCTGATGTATGTAGGTCCCCTGTCTACACATGCCAGGACTGGTTCATTGTACTCATTACATTCACTGATGATCTCTCAAGATTCGGACTTATGTTCATGTTGAATCACATGTCTGAAGCTATTGAGAAATTCAAAGAATATAAGTCAGAAGTAGAGAACCAAAACAAGTATAAGTATTATGTCCTATGATGAGATCAGGGAGGAGAATACTTGAGCACGGAGATTCTGGACTATTCTAAAGGAGAATGAGATTCTGTCTCAACATTACTCGTCCGAATACACCACAGCATGTTGGTATATCGGGGAGGAGCAATCGCACCCTATATGATATGGTGTGCTCTATGATGAGTACTACTGAGTTACCTATTTCCTTTTGGGGTCATGCACCTGTGATGCTGGATACCTATTGAATAGAGTTCCAATCAAATCAGGTGCCTATAACTCCATATGTGATATGGTATGGGAAGAGCCCATCTCTTAAGGATGTTAAGATTTGGGGTTGTCCGGCCTATGTCTAAAAGCAAAATCTGGACAAGCTCGAGGCAATGTCAGTTCTGTGGAAGTTTGTTGGATATCCCAAGCATTCGCAAGGGAATGTCTTCTAGCACACTGAGAAGCAAAAAGTGTTTTGTTTCTCAGCATGCCACATTTTTGAAAGGGAATTTCTTGTGAAGAAATTAGTGGTCATGAGGTAGAACTGGAAGGAGTTCCAGCTATACAAACTGCAGCTGATGATTTGGTAGAACCGGAGGATTCAATAGCTTCCAACGAACCTCAGCCTCTCCGCCGATCTGGTAGGGTTCCCCATCCATCTGAGAGATACTTCGGTTTTCTCTATGACAGTGGGAGCGATGATTGCATCATTAGATGATGACCCAACTGGTTTCGAGCAGGCCATCAAGAGTGGGGACTCTGTAAGAATGGCTGGATGCTAAGCGATCTAAGATGGAATCCATATACACCAACAAAGTATGGACTTTGGTTGCTTTATCTGAAGGGTTAAATCCCCATCAGGAGCAAGTATATCTTGAGAAGATTACTTGGTGTACATGGAAAAGTTGAGACTTTCAAAGCTAAGACTAGTTGTAAAAGGTTCTCGTCATCGACCAGGTGTGGATAATGATGAAACCTTTTCTAGTCCCTATGCGTAAGTCCATACGGATCCTACTTGCCATTGCTACATACCATGACTACGATATCTGGCGGTTGGGTGTCATGACTGCTTTTCTAAATAGTGATTTAGAAGAGAGCGTCTATAAGTACACAGCTAGAGGGCTTCGTAGATAGTGGGAGCAGCGGAAACATGTGCAAGTTGCTTTATGAGTTAAAGCATGCATCGCGGAGTTGGAACATCTGTTTTGATGTGGTAGTCAAAGAGTTTGACTTCATCAAAATGGTAGTTGAACCTTGTATATACAAAAAGATAGTAGGGAGTACGGTGGTGATCCTCGCATTGTACGTGGATGACATACTCTTGATAGGAAAGGAGTTTCCTATGCTACGCTCGGTCAATCTCCTCTTATCACAAAGATTCTCCATATAGGATGAAGGTGATACCTCCTAAATCCTGGGTTTTGGATCTATGAGATAGATCTAAAAGGATGTTAGGATTCTCACTAGGTGTAGTGAGATGGTATCAATCGATCCTGGGGAGAATCACTGGATAGCTTCCAGGGTGGGAAGGTCGACTGAATGTCAGTCACAGGCATTGTCTTTACCCTCAGTGGAGGGACGGTATGTTGAAAGAGTTCCAAGCTAGATACCGTGGGAAACTAGATGATAAAGGCTGGATACATTGCTACCAAGGATGCTACCAAAGAGGTAGTCTAGATATATATTAGTTCATGAGATGAACTTCGTTCCTACCATTGTGTGACAATGGAGTTGTGGGTTTGGCCTAGGAACCCCCACCTAATCATGGGGATGGTTGATCTCTAGGGAGATCGAGGTTAGGAGAGTAGACACCGAGGAGAACAGGGCGGATCCACTCACAAAGGCCTATTCCCAGGAGAGACTTTTATGGGATGGTTGAGTATGGGATACTTCAACCACTGCTGATTGTTGGGTATGAGATACTACAACAGATAGCCCTAGTGCAAATGGAAGATTGTTAGTTATATGTATGCCCTAGAGGCCATTTATGTACATACGATGTATATTGTAGTGGATGCTTAGATATATATAGGGAGGACTTTTTTGCTCGACATGATAGTATTGTTAGTGTATATGCCCTGGAGGCCATTACTGTATCATACTAGTTTGTATATTACTTGATGGAAGCTTGGGATATTCACAGTTGTATAGACAATCTTGCTCAAAATGGTAGTATGCTACTTGGTTTGTCTCTACTTCAATATGTGCATGTGTTTCTTTTAGCATATCGCTTATACATATTAGTATAGCCCTTAGGATCATTGCTTGATTACCAGCGTTGTGATGGCAGTCACACTTATGGGGGCTGGGTAATCTATAAGCGCATCCTTATACAGATCCCTAGTCGTAGGACTATCAAGACAGGGCATCGATACTCCGGAGTAGACTAGCGTATGCGCTTCTCATCCCAGCAGGGGGGATGGTCTATCCCACAGCCATCAGTACGTCGTACTGGAGATAGTATGCGGGTGCTCGTTAGGTTACGAGTACACTGGACAGGACTAGTCGGGAACTGTTGGTTGGTATTATACCTATCGTCAGTTATCAGTTCCCAGGTGACATGAGTACAGCTTAGTCCGCTGACTTGGCACTGTCACTTCGCCTCGAGTGTGTTCCCACTGTACTTAAATTACTACCCTACCACGGCTCAAAGGAGTCATGCAAACAGGTAGTAGTTGGGTACAGTCCCGAAGCACTTGGAGGCAGTGACGGTTAGACAGGACTCGTCTCTCCCGGTATCGGGGGTTGATATCGCGCTGTGTCTAGAAGAGCCATTACACAAGTAGTCCCTGGCCAGGGCAAGCGAGATATACTGGTAAGTTTCCAGTGTTATCTCAGGGTATTCTGGGCTACACTCCGACACGACTTGTACCGCTATTAGGGGACTGACGTTTACCACCCCCCTAGGCCCGCCATGCGATATTCTTAGACGAACGGACCGGACTGTACGGAGATTGTCACATACAGGCGCAGTAGGAGTTCGGATGGGTTTATCTCATCGACCTTCTTATCGACATCTACCTGGGGACCGTTACGTACAGCTAGTGCCACTTGCGGTCTGTGGTTAAACCCACTGCCAGCGTAGTGTCGAGTGTTTAGAGTCCCACACAGAGAGTTTCCCTGCACTGAACGAAACGTATAGAGGCCGTATGGTTTTACGGCAGGGCTACGATCTCTTACGTGCACTTGTGTGTGTATGATATTCGGGCAGGCAATACTAGTGGGCTTTGGTTTAAGCCGGATCCTAGTATTGCAAGGATGGATTTGTTTTGTCTTCTGTGCATTCGCATTCTACGGAGTGCGGATGCGGGTGTGTATGCACAGTTTTGAGGAGCGAAGAAGGAGGAGGTGCCTCATTAGGGTTTTGACAGTTGATTCGGTCAAAACCATTTTAAGGCGGACTCATTTGGGTTTTGGCAGTAGGTTCGGTGAAAACCATTATGAGCCGAGGACATTATTTACTAATCTTTTTAGTGATAATTATGTTATGGCTAATTGCTTTGACCATTTGACCACACTTGACTTTGTTGACCGTTTGACCAAAGTTGACTAGCATCTTCATGTGAGGTCTAGATTCTTCTTTGGTTTTCTTTTTCTTTAAATGATATGAAAATGGTCAAGTCAATGTAGCCATCAACTTTATCATGAAAGGATTAGTAATGATGATGTTTATGTATTATTGCAACCATGGTTCATTTTCTTTAGTTGATTATTATTCATTTCTCATTCTCTCTCTTGAGAAGAAAAAGAAAAGCTCCATGGTTGTTCTCCTTCTTCTTCCTCCTCTTGAAAATTCCTTCGATCTCATGTGTTGAGAGAAAAAGGATCCAAATAGATAAAAACATCCATCTACTACTTCTACACAACCCAGGACATCAAGACTAGCGATCTTGTTGCCCTAGTTGCCTCGGCTCGAGGTGGAGCTCGGAGCACAACTCTCGGGTGGATCGTCTTCGACTCAAGAAGGCCGCGGAGGTGACCAAGATCCGGATCGATCCTCGGAGCATGGATGGACGAGCAGGATAGCGGAATGAAGACCCGAAGGACCGGTATCGTGAGGTATAATCTCTATGGCATAGTAGATAGAACCTCAAGTAGTTTGCTAGTATGTTGTTTAGCAAAGATCCTTGTTTTAGTCCATGTTGCCTTTGCGCCAAAAATTATTTTTTGCCGTTTCCGCCTCCCCGTAAGAACCGGGGTGAGCAACGTGGACTTACAGTGGTATCAGAGCCTAGCTAAACATAAACTAGCAAGTTAGCGAAGTGTTTAGAATTTCGATCGGAAAAAAATCGCAAAACACGTCCGGAAAACCATGTTTCTGCCGATTTTTTATACTGCTCTAAAAATTATTTAACATACATGAAAAATCGGCTCAGGGTTTTGTAAAAACACAGAACAAAAACGATCCAGTGACTCGGTCAAAGCGCCGCGGATCCGCGGCCGAGTTGACTCGGCCGTGGACCGGGTTTTGTGCAGTGTTCTTATTTGGATGTTTTGTGATTTTTAGTATAGTTTGTTTCTGCCCAGATTTTCCAGAGAACAAATTTGTTTTTGGGGTGGTTACAAATCCGTATTTTGATCGAAATTCCGTAAACTTTGGCTAATGGATATTATATGTGATGTGATATATGTATTGAACGTCTGCTAATCGCTATACGTCGATTAGTGGGGGTTATACATATCTGTGATCTGTAATGTTGATGGTTTGTGAATATGAACTCGTTGGATTGTCGCGAATGAATAGCCGGGTGGATGTGAGATGAGAGTTTCTTTTTCTTTCATTCAATGTAAAATTTGTAATTGATGTAATATTATTTTATGGCCGCACATCCGGGATGAGGTTGTAGCCGCCATTGTATAATTTCTTTTACTATTTTTGCTCCTAGGATAGACCCAAGGTGGGGTGCACAAACTACCGGGTATCTCGAAGTGCCGAGTGGCCTACTCACGTTGTTGAGGGAGGTTGCTTCGCTTCGGGTACTTGGCGGGTAGTTTGCCGCACCCATAGGGGTCTAGGGTGAGGTTTGGCTATTCATCGCGACCGTGTAATCCGCTTTTCGTTGCAGGCTCGAACGAATCGCGGATTCCTAGTATATCCAAAGTGTTCATCTGTGATCTGGAATGGCTATCATTGCATCTGACGAATGTATATATCTATATATGATATCTATTTAGGCGTTGCTTATATTTTGCATCCGCGCTAGTCCAGCCCCCGCTCTGTCGTTAGTTAAGTAACCTAACGAGTGATGATGGGACCCCGCGGCGAATGCGGATGGCATAAGCGTACGTCATATTTTCGTTGTTTTCTGCAATGGTAGGATTAAATGATGGGACGCATTAAAATTAATGCAAGAAAATAAACCAAGTAAAAGTTGTTGGAACACTTTCAAAACCACTCGGTTCTTTTCAAAAACCAACTTTTAAACGCGGAGCTTGAACCACTCCTTTTAAAAGCTATCTCGTTCCTTCGATTATATCAAGTCCACTACGTTCACGGTTTTGCCAAAACCATTCGTAGCCCTCCGTCTTTTCATATGAATATCCAACAGTATTCAAGCTGTGTTTGTTGGCCCTAGTCAATGAACAGTGTTTGGTAGCTGGTGGGTATTTATATGTTGTATAGATAGATGCGATGGTTTGGGACAGTCGTATTTCTTTGTTGGCCATAGTCAAGGGTATATACGGGTGGGTTCAAATCAACCTGGACAACGACGGGTAGAACTTGACATGTGACTTATATTTTGTTGGCCTTAGTCAAGGTCATAAGAGCATAGGGCAAAAATCCACATCGGGAGTTTCTAAAGAAACTGAAACTTGCTAGTGCTGCATACCATTTGGAGTGTGATGATTCTGGTAGGATTCCTTCAGTTTTATCGCACGATGATATTTGGATCCCGATCCTACTGTGAGTATATGCTACTCCTCGGGAACTTTCTCACTTAACGATCAATGCTATAAACCAAGTAGGTGTCTAGAAAGGTGTTAGCGGGGCTACGCCCACAGGGAAAAGAGGTTACTTAAGTAAGGAACTTCGCGAAAGCGTTGGAAAACCTCCCTCGAAGTACCGACACTGGCCTGGCTGAACGGTTAAGCAAGTATTGTACGGTGAGATTGATCCTGACTAATTTTTCCTTTATGGTTTGAGGAAGGATTCGAGAGACAGTGGGAGCCATCCTGTTTAGATAAATTAAAAACCAATCTAAACTTGCAAGAGCATCATGCTGAGTGTTTTCTTCTCTCTCTCTTAATTGCAGTGACCCAGTGACCACACCTAGGTTACATCTAGATAATAAAATGACTGAATCTGAATGTTATGACTGGCAAAGGTCTGTCCAGATGTCCATTGCCCATGACATGCTAGGACACCTCTTAACTAATCCAACCCTTGCCGTCTCAGGACCAGTTTCCCCTGTCACGGATATTGATATCCGTAAGATATCGGGAAAAGACTGTGCGAAAACCAAGTGCCTCGTGTTAGCCTCAGTTGATGGTGCATACCAGAGGCAGCACGAGAAGATGGACTTAGTTTCTATATTCCTCCATAACAAAGATTTATATGGAGAGCAATCTCGTATCGCAAGATATGAGACCTCGAACGAATTGCTTCAAGCGAGGTTGGCTATCGGGTCATCTGTAGGGGGCAACGTCCTTACAGAGACCAGCTATTTTGAGCTCACGGACCTGAAGACCACGTTGAAGAACGGGTCAGGTGCTGACTTGATTCTACAGTCTCTTCCTTCTACCCTGAAGGAAACCAGGGAAGTAGAAGGAAAGAAAAAGGCAAAAGTTTCGGGACTAGATGTAGTAAAAGAGGGATGTTCCTATTGTTACGGGAATGAACATTGGCAGAAGGATTGCAGGGCTAGTAAAGCCAGTAGCCAGGATTCGAAGCATGTTGTGGCTTCGGCTTCGGGTGTGTTTGTGATAGAGAACTGTATGCCAGTTAACCCTACTTCCTGGGTATTGGATACCGGATCAGAATCTCACATCTGTAATTCATTACAGGCTCTAAGAAACCGTAGGGTTATCAAGATAGGTGATATGACTCTCAGGGTTGCTAACGGAATGAGCATGTACGCTGAATCCGTAGGGGAATATCATCTTGGACTGACAACTGGGCAGATATTGATTCTGCGTGACTATTTTTATGTACCAGGTGCGACTTGTAATATCATATATGTATCCTTACTTTCTAAGGAAGGATATGATTTTACTTTTGTAAGCGATGTAGTCAACATCCACCTAAATCAAGTTCTGATTGGGTCAGGTACATTGAAAAACGGGATATACGTATTGAATCAAGCTCAGGTTTTCAGTGTCCAGAACACACTTAAAAGAAAGTCTCCGGAATTAAATCAGGCTTTCTTATGGCATTGTAGACTGGGTCACATTAATGAGACACGGTTAACAAAGTTACATAAAGAAGGATACTTGGATCCGTTCGAGTACCAGTCTTATGCCACTTGTGAATCTTGTCTCATGGGAAAGATGACAAAGACTCCGTTCACTGGACACGGAGAAAGAGCAAGCGAGCTCTTGGGACTCATACACACTGACGTGTGTGGTCCAATGTCTACACATGCGCGAAGTGGTTATTCATACTTCATTACTTTCACAGATGATTTCTCTAGGTATGGACATGTCTTCCTGATGAAGCATAAATCCGAGGCCTTTGAGAAATTTCGGGAATACAAGAATGAAGTTGAAAAACAAACAGGCAAAAGTATCAAGACACTAAGATCTGATCGAGGTGGTGAATACTTGAGTGCCGAGTTTCTGGGCTTCTTAAAAGAGAATGGAATTCTCTCTCAGCTTACTCCTCCATACACACCACAACACAACGGTGTATCGGAAAGACGGAATCGAGCTCTATTGGATATGGTTCGTTCCATGATGAGTAAGGCTGAGTTACCGCGATCCTTCTGGAGTTATGCACTAGAAACAGCTGCATATCTTTTGAACCAAGTTCCTACTAAGTCAGTGCCTACCACACCATATCAGATGTGGAGTGGGAAGAAACCCTGTCTTAAACACTTTAAGACATGGGGATGTCCAGCTTTTGTCAAAAAGCAGCATGCGGACAAGCTTGAGGCACGCTCAGTACAGTGTAAGTTTGTGGGATACCCAAGGAACTCCAATGGGTATCTTTTCTATTACGCAGAGAAACAAAAGGTTTTTGTTTCTCGTCATGCCCGCTTCTTGGAAACTGAGTTTTTGGAAAATCAGATAAGTGGGAGCGCAATAGAACTGGAAGAAATTCCAGAACCGCGAGCTATTACTGAAACCTTAGTGGAACCAGAAGGTTCAGGAGAACCGGACATCCCAGCGCCACTCCGCAGAAGTAGTAGGCAGTCTCATCCGCCCGAGAGATACTACGGTTTTCTCATAGACGGGGATAGAGAGGATTGCACTATTGATTATGGTGAGCTTACTAGCTTCCAGCAAGCCATTCACAGTGGTGACTCGGTAAAATGGCTGGATGCAATGCGGACCGAGATGGAGTCCATATACACCAACAAAGTTTGGACTTTGGACTTTGCTCCAGAAGGGGTAAAACCCGTAGGCTACAAATGGATCTTCAGACATAAGATTGGTGTAGATGGGCAGGTTGAAACCTATAAAGCTAGACTTGTTGCAAAGGGTTTTCGTCAAAGACCTGGTTTTGGACTATGACGAGACCTTTTCTCCAGTGACTATGCTCAAATCCATTCGGATCCTTCTTGCCATTGCTGCTTTCCACGATTATGAAATCTGGCAGATGGACGTAAAGACGGCTTTCCTAAATGGAAATTTAGAAGAGTGCGTCTATATGGATCAGCCGGAGGGATTCATTCAGAGTGGGAGCAGCGGTAAAGTGTGCAAGTTGCTCAAGTCCATCTATGGACTGAAGCAGGCATCGCGGAGTTGGAACATCTGCTTTGATGATACTGTCAAGGAATTCGACTTTATCAAAAACCCAGATGAACCATGCATTTACAGTAAGATTGTAGGGAGAACTGTGGTATTCCTCGTCTTGTACGTGGATGACATTCTCCTAATAGGAAATGATATTCCTATGCTACAGTCAGTCAAAGGATTCTTGTCACAGAGGTTCTCCATGAAGGGCCTGGACGATGCCAACTACATTCTGGGGATCCAGATCTATCGTGATAGATCTAAGAGGATATTGGGACTTTCACAGTCCTGGTACATCGACACCATACTGAAAAGATTCAGTATGGAAGATTCCAAGCATGGTAATTTACCGGCTTGTCATGGGATCACTCTCTCCAAAAATATGTCTCCCAAGACTGATTTGGAAAGGGATCGCATGTCTATTATACCCTACGCTTCTGCGGTAGGCTCTATAATGTATGCGATGTTATATACCATACCAGATGTTGCATACGCATTGAGCGTTGTAAGCCGGTATCAGTCGGACCCAGGGGAGAAACACTGGATAGCGGTAAAGAACATTCTCAAGTACCTGAGAAGGACTAAGGAGATGTTCTTGGTGTATGGCGGAAAAGACCTCCAGATCGAGGCCTTTGCTGACTCAAGCTTCCAGAGTGACAAGGATGACTCCAAGTCCATGTCGGGTTATGTCTTTACCCTCAATGGAGTGGCGGTTTGCTGGAAGAGTTCAAAGCAGGAAACCGTTGCTGACTCAACTATGGAAGCGGAGTACATAGCTGCTTGCGATGCTGCAAAGGAAGCTGTCTAGATGAAGAAGTTCCTCACGGAGCTTCAGGTGGTTCCTACCATTGTTGATCCAATACCGCTGTATTGCGACAACAACGGCGCTATAGCTTTAGCAAAGGAACCCAGGTCCCATCAGAAGTCCAGGCATATTTTGAGGCGGTACTACCTGATCAAGGAGATCATAGATCGCCGGGAGATCGAGGTGAAGAGAGTAGATTCGGAGGATAACACTGCAGATCCACTCACGAAGGCCTTACCCCAGACTCAGTTCAAGCGGCTGATCGAGATGATAGGACTTCGATACGCCAGTACATGGCCTTAGTGCAAGTGGGAGATTGTTAGTGTATATGCCCTAGAGGCCATTACTGTATCATACTAGTTTGTATATTACTTGATGGAAGCTTGGGATATTCATAGTTGTATAGACAATCTTGCTCAAAATGGTAGTATGCTACTTGGTTTGTCTCTACTTCAATATGTGCATGTGTTTCTTTTAGCATATCGCTTATACATATTAGTAGAGCCCTTAGGATCATTGCTTGATTACCAGCGTTGTGATGGCAGTCACACTTGTGGGGGCTGGGTAATCTATAAGCACATCCTTATACAGGTCCCTAGTCGTAGGACTATCGAGATAGGGCATCGATACTCCGGAGTAGACTAGCATATGCGCTTCTCATCCCAGCAGGGGAGATGGTCTGTCCCACAGCCATCAGTACGTCGTACTGAAGATAGTATGCGGGTGCTCGTTAGGTTACGAGTACACTGGACAGGACTCGTCGGGAACTTTTGGTTGGTATTATACATATCGCCAGTTATCAGTTCCCACGTGACTTGAGTACAGCTTAGTCCGCTGACTTGACACAGTCACTTCGCCTCGAGTGTGTTCCCACTGTACTTAGATTACTACCCTACCATGGCTCAAAGGAGTCGTGCAAACAGGTAGTAGTTGGGTGCAGTCCCGAAGCACTTGGAGGCAGTGACGGTTCGACAGGATTCATCCCTCCCGGTATCGGGGGTTGATATCGCGCTGTGTCTAGGAGAGCCATTACACAGGTAGTCCCTGGCCAGGGCAAGCGAGATATACTGGTAGGTTTCCAGTGTTATCTCAGGGTGTTCTGGGCTACACTCCGACACGACTTGTACCGCTATTAGGGGACTGACGTTTACCACCCCCTAGGCCCGCCATGCGATATTCTCAGACGAACAGACTGTTAGTGTATATGCCCTAGAGGCCATTACTGTATCATACTAGTTTGTATATTACTTAATGGAAGCTTGGGATATTCACAGTTGTATAGACAATCTTGCTCAAAATGGTAGTATGCTACTTGGTTTGTTTCTACTTTAATATGTGCATGTGTTTCTTTTAGCATATTGCTTATACATATTAGTAGAGCCCTTAGGATCTTTGCTTGATTACCAGCGTTGTGATGGCAGTCACACTCGTGAGGGCTGGGTAATCCACAAGCACATCCTTATACAGGTCCCTAGTCGTAGGACTATCGAGACAGGGCATCGATACTCCGGAGTAGACTAGCGTATGCGCTTCTCATCCCAGCTGGGGAGACGGTCTGTCCCACAGCCGTCAGTACGTCGTACTTGAGATAGTATGCGGGTGCTCGTTAGGTTACGAGTACACTGGACAGGACTCGTCGGGAACTGATTGGTTGGTACTATACCTATCGTCAGTTATCAGTTCCCAGGTGACATGAGTACAGCTTAGTCCGCGGACTTGACACTGTCACTTCGCCTCGAGTGTGTTCCCACTGTACTTTGATTACTACCCTACCACGGCTCAAAGGAGTTGTGCAAACAGGTAGTAGTTGGGTGCAGTCTCGAAGCACTTGGAGGCAGTGACGGTTAGACAGGATTCGTCTCTCTCGGAATTGGGGGTTGATATCGCGCTGTGTCTAGGAGAGCCATTACACAAGTAGTCCCTGGGCAGGGCAAGCGAGATATACTGGTAGGTTTCCAGTGTTATCTCAGGGTGTTCTGGGCTACACTCCGACACGACTTGTACCGCTATTAGGGGACTGACGTTTACCGCCCCTTAAGCCCGCCATGCGATATTCTCAGACGAACAGACCGACTGTACGGAGACTGTCACATTCAGGCTCAGTAGGAGTTCAGATGGGTTTTACCTCGTCCGTCTTCTTATCGGCATCTACCTGGGGGCCGTTACGCACAGCTAGTGCCGCTTGCGGTCTGTGGTTAAACTCACTACCAGCGTAGTGTCGAGTCTTTAGAGTCCCACACAGAGAGCTATTCGCCTTTAGGCAAAAGAGTAGGGGTCGCATGGTTTTGCGACAGGGTTCGGTCACATCCGCGCACTTGTGCACGTTTAGTGACCGGGCAGTTATTACTAGCGGGCTTTGGTTTAAGCCAGATCCTAGTATACGTTTTGGGATTAGTTTTATCTCGTTTGTATTCGTGTTTCCCAGAACGCGGATGCGGGTGTGTATGCATAGTTGACAGAGACAGAGGCAGAGGATTCTCATTAGGGTTATTGACTGTTGACTTTTGTTAAACCCTAATGAGAATTAGAATTATGATTAACAATAATGTTAATTAAGTATTATGGTGACATGGTTAGGGTTGAAGGGTTGACCTTGTTGACTTGTTGACTTTTGTTGACCGATTGACTAGGTTGGACTTGTTGACCACCATCATGACAATGGCTATCATTTGTTTGCATTGACTTGTGCTTGCTTGATGGTTCACAAATTGCATTTAATGCAAGAAATGATATTGTCATTTGTCATGATAACAACCATCACATTATACTCAATTATTATTACTTGTTATCATAATTTTTTGGATTATGAGAGCTTGGATGGAAAAAGACTTATTCATTCTTTCATTTTGCTTTCTCTCTCTTGCTAAAGCTCTCTCCCTCTTCCTCTTGCTCTCTCTCTAGCTCAAGGCAACTCCCTCTCATGAATTGAGAAACATTGCCTTAGAGATAAAAGAAAACCCATATCACTTCTCTACTCATCCTAGTTCACAAGGTTTAGCAAACCAAGTGTTCTAGTTTCTTCAAGTTCGAAGTAGAAGCCAAAAGGTAGAAACTATCGGGTGGATCCATCTTCGGCGCAAGGAGACGACGAGGTGAGGCCGATCCGTATACCGCAAAGAGTTGAAGACGAAGGAGTTCAAGAAAGGTATAAACCCCTAACCGAGTAGGTAAAACTCCTAGTTAGGTTGTTAGGTAGTTGTTTAACAAAAATCCTTATTTTGAGTCCATGTTACCACCCTAGCAAAAATCGTTTTTGACCATTTCCACAACCCCAAAGAACCGGGGAAGGGTAGCATGGACTTACACGGACCGGACTGTACGGAGATTGTCACATACAGGCTCAGTAGGAGTTCGGATGGGTTTATCTCATCGGCCTTCTTATCGACATCTACCTAGAAACCGTTACGTACAGCTAGTGCCGCTTGCGGTCTGTGGTTAAACCCACTACCAGCGTAGTGTCAAGTCTTTAGAGTCCCACACAGAGAGTTTCCCTGCACTGAGCGAAACGTGTAGAGGCCGTATGATTTTACGGCAGGGCTACGATCACTTACGTGCACTTGTGTACGTATGCTGTTCGGGCAGGCAATACTAGTAGGTTTTGGTTTAAGCCGGATCCTAGTATTGTAAGGATGGATTTGTTTTGTCTTCTGTGCATTCGCATTCTACCGAGTGCGGATGCGGGTGTGTATGCACAGTTTTGAGGAGCGAAGAAGGAGGAGGTGCCTCATTAGGGTTTTGACAGTTAATTCGGTCAAAACCATTTTGAGGCGGACTCATTTAGGTTTTGGCAGTAGGTTCGGTCAAAACCATTATGAGACGGGGACATTATTTACTAATCTTTTTAGTGATAATTATGTTATTGCTAATTGCTTTGACCATTTGACCACACTTGACTTTGTTGACCGTTTGACCAAAGTTGACTAGCATCTTCATGTGAGGTCTAGATTCTTCTTTGGTTTTCTTTTTCTTTAAATGATATGAAAATGGTCAAGTCAATGTAGCCATCAACTTTATCATGAACGGATTAGTAATGATGATGTTTATGTATTATTGCAACCATGGTTCATTTTCTTTAGTTGATTATTATTCATTTCTCATTCTCTCTCTTGAGAAGAAAAAGAAAAGCTCCATGGTTGTTCTCCTTCTTCTTCCTCCTCTTGAAAATTCCTTTGATCTCATGTGTTGAGAGAAAAAGGATCCAAATAGATAAAAACATCCATCTACTACTTCTACACAACCCAGGACATCAAGACTAGCGATCTTGTTGCCCTAGTTGCCTCGGCTCGAGGTGGAGCTCGGAGCACAACTCTCGGGTGGATCGTCTTCGACTCAAGAAGGCCGCGGAGGTGACCAAGATCCGGATCGATCCTCGGAGCCTGGATGGACGAGCAGGACAGCGGAATGAAGACCCGAAGGACCGGTATCGTGAGGTATAATCTCTATGACATAGTAGATAGAACCTCAAGTAGTTTGCTAGTTTGTAGTTTAGCAAAGATCCTTCTTTTAGTCCATGTTGCCTTTGCGCCAAAAATTGTTTTTCGCCGTTTCCGCCTCCCCGTAAGAACCGGGGTGAGCAACGTGGACTTACAAGTATGCTATCTGATTGCACTTTATCTTAACATATACTCTGATTGTCTCTATGTTACATGTTGATAAAGCCCTTAGGATGAGTACTTGACTACCAGGACTATGATGCAGATCATACTAGTGGGGACAGAGTAGTCGCTAAGTACATCCTTCAAATGTTCCTAGTCATGGGTGTATCGAAACAGGGCATCGATATACCAGAGTAGACTAGCGTAAAGCATCTCGATCCATGTCAATAAGCGATGGATGATCCCATATCCATTGGTGTTTGACATCAGAGATAGTATACGGGTGCTCAGTGGAGACTGGGTACACTGGACGGAATCGCTGAGAACTCCTAAATGGTATTATACCTATCGTCAAATAGCAGTTCTCTGGTGACACTGGTACAGGTTAGTCTATAGACCCGAGATCGTCATAGAGTCTTGTGTGATTCCCACTGTGCTTTGATTTCCACCATACCATGTTCAAGAGAACGTGCAAAACAGTGGATTTTGGGTACAGTCCCGAATTACATGGAGGCAATGAGCGATAGGAGGGGTTTCGTCTCTCCCGGTATAGGGAGTTGAAGTTGCGCTGTGCTCGATTGGCTATAACAGGAAGTCCTTGGCCAAGGCTGCTTTAGAGATATACTGGTAAGTGTTATCAGTAGTTTCTCGACCCGTTATGAGCCTCATATCGACACGACTTATTGAGTTACTGGGGTCTGACGTTTAGCACCCCTAGACGAGATATGCGACATATCAGACGAAGAGACCGAACTGTACGGTAGTGTTACTGATTGGATTCACAGGAGTGTGAGCAGGCTTGCTTGTTGATCTTCTGATCGCTCGATACCCGGGTGGCCGTTACGTTTAGCAGACCGCTTGCGGCTTGTGGGTGTTTGATATGATCATCACCTACTGCCGGCGTATTGACGAGTCTTTAGAATCCTACATAGGGGTTTCCTGGCTCAAGCGAAACGGAGTAGGAGCACATATGTGATATGTGCGGGACCGAGATTGATACGATATAAGATACCGTATTCTATTCTCGCGATTTGTGACATCAGTCGGTTATATGTGATATAGCCGGGTTATTGGATTAAGTGTTGATTCGATAAGTTGTTACATATGATATTAGTCGGTTATATGTGATATAGCCGGATTATTAAATCAAGAGTTGATTTAATAATTTAATGTATAATTATATATTTGATATATTATATTACATTAACTAATATTAAGCTCACTTATGATTTCTTTTTCTCATTTTGTGCACATTGAATATATGTGATATATTTTTGTGTACATGAATTGTGTCATGCTTGATGATACATGCAACAAAGGTGTGTGTGTGACTTACACCATGCTTGGTTTAATTTCTAAGGTTTTATTTATTTAAGTAATTCTAAAACTAAATGATTTTGTCATGGTTGATAAGCTTGTAGAAGCTTGTAGTGCTTTGGCTAAGTCTTCAAGTTTTGTTTTACCTTAGATATTTATTAACCCTACCAATTAAACTAGCCTTGGTTAAGTCTCTACAAAGGTTAAGCATGAGATGCTTAACTCAACATGGTTGCAAATTATTCATTTGGATAATTATCATATGAGATATTTTCTTCATCATCTTCTTCTTCCAAAAAAAGCTTTCTAGCTTCAATGGAGTTGTGAGAAAATGAAATCTAAAGTGAGCCCACTTCCTACTTCATCATCCTCTACTACTTGCCATTTAGTATAGGGTGTTCTCTTCACAAAGTTCTTGACCTAGTGAAGAAATAGCTTGGGTTAGGGTCTTCTCGACGTAGATCATTTTCGGCCTCGAAGATATCGAAGCAAGCTCGTTCGTTTCTTCATGGGAGCCTCTCTAGAGTCCGGAGTTCACGATCGCAGCGAAGGGACTGCTACACGGAGCTATTGAAGTGAAGGACTGGTCCACAAAGGTTGTATTCCTTGCTCACTTCTTATTGCAAAGTGTTTGCATTTGTTTTTCCGTCGATTTCTAGTTAACGATTCTTAGTTAGGGTTAGCTAAAACGGCAAATTTTTGAATTTGGTATGGACGATGCCTCACGAAACCTTGCTACCGTCTTAGGTAACCTTGCAGTCATCATAACATATAATATCCTCATCATATTATGTAGTATCGTAATTATCCTCAAATTCATATATATATATATATATATATATATATATATATATATATGCGCGCGCGCGTATAAAAGCATATATACATATGGCTCAAGGCTAAGAAAAACTAGAACTAAGGATTACATTCCTATAAGTGTACTACTATTGCTTAGTATCCTAGAACCCTATTAGCTAGATATACAGATCTAATATCTATACATATAACTATAATCTAGTATCCTAGTACTACGGTTGTGGGGGTGCTATACGCCATCCACCCGACTTCATCCGTAGATATATATCTACTCATCTACTATTCTCGCTCCAGCCGAAGTCGATGAACGCCTTGCTCTTCTTCGTCGTCCCGAAAGTTCACACAAATGTATCTACAAATCAAAGTATATCGTATCGAAATCAAAATCAAATCCGAAAATCTATACGGCAAGCGAAGCGCACATAAATTAGAACCTATGGTCCATGCATGCAAGAACAACAAAACAACCCCCGACGTTGACGTACGAACGTCAAAGGATCGAGTCAAAACTCAAATATAAAAAACCAAGTTTTCAAAAGTCGCAAAACATAATTAGAAACTGAATAAAACACTCTCAGATTTTTATTAATGTGAAATTAGACCTTTTAGCACTATAGATTAGCCTAGATATTGTATGTGTGCGCTACAGAACAAAACCCAAATCCTAACTCTAAGATCAAGCCGCAAATTGCGGCCTATATAAATTTTTTGGCGGCCAAGAAAGGGAGATGAGGGTTCGGATTTCTAAGGTAGCTTCCAATGTGTCTGCACATCTCACTGTGTCTGCAAATAAATTATCAGAGTTCCCAATTCAACCCAAATTCTAATTAATCACCACAAGTTCAACAAAACCGATATCGGAAAACATTGCCAACACCAACTCAAAATGCTCCCAGATTTTGGCACGGGTAGTCTGGGAAAAAACAAACAATACAGTGGCTAAGTTATATGGAATGTGAGCTACAGGACAAACCCCAACTTCCAAATCCAAAATTCAACCGCCAGAAACTGCTACAGTAACCGCCACCGGCGGTTGAATTTTGGAATTTGGGTCCCGTTCTTCTGTGGGGGTCTCCTAGTGGTCTAACTAGGTCAATATAGTTGTTTGTTTTTCTTATAAAGACCCCCAAATTGCTCCAGATTCCTTTTGAGCATAAAAAATCAATGAAAACCGACATCGTGAAAATTCTAAACTCGTCTACAATAAGGGTTATATCACTTAAAGGGGTTATAATCACTAAACAAGCCTCAACTATATCTTCACTACTCATTTTATCCTTCAAAGCTCACTAAATCTCATCATAGAATTTTCCAAGTTCGTAAAACCTAAACTTCTTTACTCTAAATTAGATGTGAATGCAAGAACTCAAGGATTTAACAAAGGATTAAGAGTTATACCTTATAGAAGCAACTCAAGAATATTCTAAGATGGCCTAAGGTGCTCAAAACTTCTACCTGATCATGCCATGTGAAGAACATTTTTTGTGAAGGTTCAGTGAGAATTTGATGAGGTTTGGGGGTAATGTATGGTGGTAGAAAGTGTGGTGAAGGAGGTGGAAAAGTGGAGGAGGAGGTAGAAGAAGATGGAAATGAGATGAGAAAATGAAAATGAAAATGAAGGGAAGGAAAAAAAGCATAGCTACCATATCTTTCTCTCTCTCACACACACATTCCTACCCATAACTCCTCGTCTCCCTTCTCATTCTATTTTTCTTTTCTTCTCTCTTTTTTTCCTTTAAAAAAACATAAAACCTTGCTAAGAAAAATCATGAATAAGATGTTACATGTCATGCACAAAAAATATGTTAAACAAAATGACCACTTGGTTTAATACACAATTAAGAAACACTAATTAAATTTAATATTAAAATTGTATGGAAACAATTATATATTAATTTATAAAACCCCAAATCAAATAAATACTTTTATAAATGATAATTCATTTTAAAATTCCAACTATTTTCCAAAGTATAGGTATATAATTATACCATTTTACTAAAATTCATTTCCATACTTATATAATATTCATAAAATTTATTATTTTATTATTTAAATTCCAAAAATAATAATTTATATTTTCTGAAATGTTACAGAAAGACTCTTTGCTTGTCGACCTTCTTTTCGTTCAATAGCTGGGTAGCCATTACGTACAGCTAATGCCGCTGACTTGCTTGTAGTTAAATCCACTGCCAGCGTATTGTCGAATCTTTAGTGCCACACAGAGGATTTCCCGGTTCAGACGAAAAGTTGTCTTATGTGCGTATTTTGATACCCACTCAGGTTCAATTAAATACGTGTATTTAGTGCACGTACTTTAATCGGATGGTGTGATAATACTGGCAGGTTTGAAAGACAGCCGGATTAATGTGAGTATTATATATCTCTCATTTTCTTTCTTTTAGTATTCATATTTTTATACGAATACAGTATTTGTATTTTGATACAAATACGGTATTTATACGAATACGCATATTTGTATAAATTCGGGTATTTGTATCTTATTATGAATATGGGTTTATTTTATCTCGATACGAATATTGGTATTCATATTTTTATACGGATACGGTATTTGTATTTTTATACGAATACGCACGCGCATACTTTCTTTACAAATTTTGAAAGTATGGAGAAGTGAGTGGGCTTATGAGTCACAATGGTGACTCATCCATTCCCACCCAAATATGCCTAGGGTATTGGTCCCTAATGCTTGCTTAAAAATTCTTGTTTTCGCTTCCGTCTTCTCCGCGAGTCTTACGGCGTGAGCACTAGGATACTTACTATGCAGAGCAGCTAAACTTCTACACATTAACCAGTAGCCAAAGCGCTGCAGCAGCACCACCACTACCTAAAGAATTTTTTCTGATGCAATAAGAATTGTTCACATAAATTCATATAGGGTAACCACTATACTTTCAAGCTTAGATAAGCATTTTTGTTACATTTCATATAGCACATATTTATGTGCAAAATGACAAATTGTCAGCTAAGCATAACTATAGCATAATGCTGAGATATTCCAGCTGAAGAAGTGTTTGTTAAAATTAGCATCTCAACACATTGTTACAGTGATGTCCTAAACCAGGCAAACTAAAACCCATCAAAACAAATATTAGCTGCTTCTATTGGGTTCTGCTGCATACTATGAACAAGATTCATGTCATCTGTTTGCTTGTTCGATGGATCATTATGCAATTCATAGACCATTTGATCCATAAACCTATCAAACCCCCGCTCGACAAGCACAAGGGCATCTTTAGAAAATGCACTTTTGATAGCAACAGTGATGGCTTTACGACAAACCTGACTATATCGCAATGTCAAAAGTTCTTGACCATTAGGGTCATCATATTTTGTCCCATCCTTCGCATATTTTGTCCATCTCTTGAGTATATAACATGATGGAAGATGAAGGATGTTATTATAGTTGAGAACCTTTAGAGCATGCATGCAGAGAATACCCATCATCTCAAATTTTTTACAACTGCATGTGACCAAAACATTAGATGGGTCATACTCGACGAGCCCATAGCTTCGTTTTTGGGCTGAAGAAACCCTAAAACTGCAGATTGTTCCATTCATGGCAACAGGCTCACATAGACAAGTAAGTTGGCTCTTGTATTCATCTTCAAATTCCCTGTACATCAACCTCGTATAAGATTCTGAAGCTTCTATCAGCATAGGTATATCGGCCAGCAAAACTGGTTTAGCCTGCCTAGATTCATAATCTTCTGATAGTTCCTTCTCACGAAGTTGAATCAGTACCTGGTGATATTGTCCCATAAACTTGGAAGGAGGCAATTTCCTGTAGAATAACATCTTGAAGTGATTTGCCATGCTCTCACACCATTGCCTCGTAGTCATTGTGGCACAAAATGAGTTTTTAGAGTAAACCAAAGACCATTTCTCTCTAGCCGCATATAATTCTTCAAACCATGAGCTACCTGGCAGATTATATTTTGTAAATAAGTTTTCCCACCCTTTTTGCAAATCATCTTCGGAGCGACTTTCGAATATCCAGTTTTCAAACTCCTTCTGAAAACTAGACTCATGGCCGTACACATGAGGAATGATTTTGGGCGTGTTCTGAATTATATGCCACATACATAGTTGATGATATGTCCCGGGCAATGTCAAACTAATTGCTTTTGATAGTGAATCACAAGTATCTGTTAGGATCGTAGTCGGTTGTCTTCCAGACATAGCGGCCATAAAAGTTTTGAACAACCAAATAAATGATTCTGTGGTTTCATCTAAGAGTAAAGCAGCACCAAATATAACTATTTGCTTGTGATGGTTTATACCGAGAAATGGTGCAAATGGTATGTCATACCTACTTGCTCGATAGGTTGTGTCGAGTAAAACAGCATCACCGAAACACGTGTAATCAAATATTGACCTTGCATCTGCCCAAAAGAAATTGGTCAATCTATCCTCGTCATCAACTTGAACTGCATAAAAGAATGATGGATCCTCTAACTGCTTAGCTTTTAGGAAGTCCAAAATGAACTGTGCATCTCCCCTCTCAAGATCCCTCATCCTATTGCCATGCAACAGATAGTAGCTTTGATTTTTCAAAACTAAGCCAGAATTTTCCAGAACATGATCGACTTCTGCCTGAGAATCATAGGCTTGAGTTGGTTTCACCCCAACGTAATCTATTTCAGTGATAAATGCACGCTGGGTAGGCAATTTTGTCCTGTGTGACCTTAACATGTGTATTTTATTTGGAGTTGCAAGAGGATGATTGTGCTCATCCAGAAATTTATTGATGACCCAAAAATTATCACGGTTCACCTTAAATTCAATACGAGCCAAACAGTTAGTTCTCTCAAGTGCACGGGGTTTCTTAGTCACATGTGTGCGGTGCTCTTTACGGGTACCTTCATTGCTGCATAGATAATGTCTATCCCTAACAGTCCCATCTTTTCTTCGAGAAAGATGACCCTTTCGTACACTAAAACCCTTCCTCTTAGCATATGTATTGTAGAATTTGAACGCTTGCTCTTCTGAATGAAACACGAGGCCGATTTTGGGCTCTAACTCTGAACCATCTGCTGAAGTATGTGATCCATAGGAGGCGTCTTTACTTTTTTTTCCTGCACCCGTGTTGTTTGAGCCAATATCACCTTCCGCTGAGGCTTGAGGTACTTTTGGAGAAGCATTTACATCACCATCTTGTAAGGAAGTCTGAGCTATATTTGACATGGGATTTACACCACCTTCCTTTAGATTTTGGGGAAATTCCAATGTATCATTTGAATCTCCTTCTGTTAAAGATTCGCTCACATTTGGCATAGCTTCCTCTGCCAAATCACATTCTTTAGAAGTTGGTATTTCAATACTCCTCATCAACAGTAGTGAAATGATCCTCTGAGTTCAATGTCCCTTCTTAATCCAAACCTACAGAAATATTTCTGAAGATAGTAAGAAACCATCCGTCGGCAAATAGTTACTATTAAAGAGAGTAAGAATAATAACCAGCAATGACATACTGTTTTCAATAATTTTTTTGCTACTAACCAATATAATAAACAAGAAGTATGGAGGTGGAGGACAAATTGCCTAAGAGGATATGTTTAGGTGTGCATGTGTGGATGTGGTAGTAGTGAAGAGGGATGAGGAGGGTTGCATCAAGATCAGATACTGATAGGATAAAAGCATCACCATATCGCATTTGTTTTATAGTCATGGATATGGACATGGTTCGGTAATAAAAAGTCGTCCGTATTTGACGAAATCGGGTCGGATATGAAGCATATGGGAAAGGTACAATTACGGATACAAAGGAAATATGGGTATAAAATATATACAAGGTACAATCAGTGTAGTCAATACGCAAGGCGCAAACAATGTAATGCGTCCGAGACGCAAGACGTTGGCCTGAGGCACACATCCGAGTATGCGAGGCACACATGTTTTTTTAATAATGTTTAATGCTTTAGTTTAGCATAGCTTGAACCTAATAGACATCAAATATGTGTGGACTAATGAAATAGTATGTTAAAGCAAGAGCACTTGTTTCTTATGGAAATTAGATTTCATATATATCAAGAATTAAAAATTAAATCATATGTATGCATTACAGTTTTGATATACACATGTGACCCACGTAGAAAATTTAGTTAAATTTATTTATATGACAACATTAATTAGGTGATATATAGGCTTGCTCCAATTCATTTCTTTGTTCCTTATTTTTACTAATTCCCTATTGGATGTCTTAGGTCAAATGTTTTGAGTGTCCCCAAACTACTCTTGTTCTTTATTTTCCAATTCTTTTCCTTTTCCAAGTTGCTTCATAATTTCTGATTGAAACTATATTCATGACTAGACATTTAAATTATATTTTCATTAAATGCTTTGTTTTAAAATATTTTACAAAAAGATTTAAAATGTACTGATTGTTTGCATATATTTGGATATACGAAGGGAAAAAGAAAAATCATGCTAGCATTTATCTTAAATGAAATAAGTCAGTAGAAGTTAAAATATATTTTAAAAAGTTAAAAAGAAAAAGAAAAGGCTGCTGAAACGGGGTGAATAAGACAAGTTTTATCTTTTTTTATTTTTTGATGAGATCCGTTCAGAATCAAACCAGCAACCTCTCACATATTGGAGAGTAAAGTTTTACCGCAAGTGTTATGCTCTTTTAGCATTTATGATTAATGTTTAATGTTATTTAATTTTGAATTGTTGACTAATTATTAAGGCCTCACAATAATATTGATATTTTAAGTAACCAAGACGAACAACACCGAAAATAGTATATTGGAGTCTACGGTCATGGTAGTATGTATCGTGAAAAGTCACTACTTTCGAGCAATGAATGCAATAAGGAGAACCAATAACATATACTACTTTAGCAGACCTATTAGTAAAGATTATTTTTAAATATTAATTTTTTTAAAAAAATAATTGAATTATATTACTCATTTTTTATTTCAAAGCCCTGCACCTGCAGGGACCGACCGAGCAATCTGACAAAGACCAACTTTAATCATTACGACTTGGTCCAACCCTTGCATAATAAGATAGAAATGTGGAAAATAATTAAAGATTTCTCCATTTCATTTTAGCCTACAATCTAATGATTTTCACGGCCTAGTGGGTGGACCCGTAGTGTCCACCTATGTCACGCGCCAACGTACAGCCATGTGTCCAAATCTAAACTCAGGCTCTATACGATGCGGTCTTTAGCAAGGCTTTGCTGAAAAGATGTCCTTTTGAGGAGGGGCCACCACATAGCATGGCTTTCATTGGTAACATGAGAAGAAGCATGAAAGGCAGATAGGCGCCCAAGTGAAAAAAACTATGTCGCCCTGTTGTTGTTCTGATAAAGACCACTCACCAACTTTAATTAGCTCATTTCTGTAAATTAATCTCCTATCTTTATGACTTGGTCCAACCTCTGCTCCTATTCATTGCATCAATTCTAAGGAAACCAACATTTGTACAATCGCGGTATCCCATTGGCTCGACCAAGACGTAAAGGCAAGTACGGATTATGTGTGATGTATTTAGGTTGTACAACTACCTTTGTTTGAATCAAGGTTCAAAACTGGGTTTGGGTTTTGGTTTCGGCCTTTTCATTTTTCAAATGTTTCGGTTGGTTTCATTAGTTTCGGTTTAGGTTTTGATTTCGGCGGTATAGATAAACAAAATAATGGTTTCAAAACATGTAAAAATTAACAAATACATCCAATATGCCCATGGCGTAATGGTAAGGCATCCGAATTAATCCGGAAAATTGTGCGTTCGAGCCCCACCCCACCAGGCATGTAAAATATGATGTTAAACCAATACCTCAATAACCAAATTAAATAATGATTAACAACGTTTGAAATGCAAGATACAATTATATAACTATGGCTCTGCAATTTTGATTCGAAACGGAGTAATTGCTCCCAAAACAAAAGGAACAAAATACACCCTAACACTAACAGTGCAGCAAAAAAATGCAAAGTCCAAAGCAATGAATAGATGATGGCCAATAGTGAAATACATAAAACATTAAGCAAAGGGGAAAAAATCAAAGGAGGGAGTTTTGATCTAACCTTGAGAATTGAGCCGAAGCTTCGGCGAGCAGCTCAGCTCAGCTCGCAATAGATTTCCTCAGCCTCCACAGCTGAGGCGGCGCTCGGCGGCGGCGGCGGCCAAGCGTGAGCGTAGAATAAAGCAGCAGGCCCTGGAATGTTGGAGGCGTTCCTTCAAATCCTAATGATCTGCTAGAAATAGTGAAGAATAAAGAAGAGATCAACTGATGTTGAACCTAGGGATTTAATAATTTTTTGGGAAGAGGTCGAAGAGGAGAGTGAACGATGGCGAGCCAGAAAGAGGGAGCGCAGTTCGCCGGAGATGTTGCTGGCTGGAAAGTTTTGTCGAGTCGCCGGTCGCATCGAAATCGCTTGGTCGCGGGGAGGAAATCGCTAGGGTTTTGTTGGGTATTGGGTTTTTTTTTCTTTTTTGGAGAAAGAAAAATTAGAATAGAAGAGATAATTATACATTTATATTAATGGGCCTTGGGCTGGGTAATTTAGTTATTTGAATCCAAGTCGACCGTTTAATTGTTATTCGACCCAGTACCCGATTTAAACAGAGGGTATCCATTTTGACCGGATAATGGAGCGGGTAATGCGTTTGTAGGCTGATGGATTTGAATATCAGGACGGATATTCATTTTTATGAACAATTTGTAGTGAGGAGGGGTAGAGAGAGAAATTGAAAATCATTTAGTTACTTGCTTATCATGTCATTTTGGTTATAATCATCATTATCTATAGCTTTCTGTTATGGAGTACAAAGAAATATAAAAGATTTGACATAGTTTTTATATCATCAGTCAACTTGACATTAACCCTCTATTGACATTAACATTTTCTTAATTTTGAAAGAGTGATCCTCAAAATTCTGGTATAAGTAATTTCTTTTCTCATTTAACTGCATTTTGATGTTTGCATTTGTTTGCTACATGATGATGCTCACAAGTGGTGTCTCCTCAAATTACGACACGTGGCGGATGACGTGTACCGAAGGCTATGGAGGTGGAATAAAAGAGTTGCATTGTGAGGATTCCTCGGGGCTTCGTCTCGAGGAACATATCCGTCCTTCCAGGAGACCTCCCTGAATGCGTTCCACCTTCACCTGGGAAACTACCAACAGCTCATCTCCGAGCTATCGCAGTCTCCTAGCTCGCCTCCGAGCCCCTGACGTGTGGAGCTTCCTCGGCCTCCCGGCTCGTCTCCGAGACCCCGACGTCCCGAGCTTCCTCGGCCTCCCGGCTCGTCTCCGAGACCCCGACGTCCTGAGCTTTCTCGGCCTCCCGGCTCGTATCCGAGCCCCCGACGTCCCGAGCTTTCTCGGCCTCCCGGCTCGTATCCGAGCCCCCGACGTCCCGAGCTTCCTCGGCATCCCCCGATCAACCAGGAGTGCAGATCCCATGCGTCCCGCAACGGCTCCGCGTATATCGCCAAGGCGAGATATCCGCCTCCCCACGATCCGCATCCCACGCTAGCGCATCTCTTCGTTAATGGGCGCATCCCTCTATTCAAGGTGAGGATAACGTTGGGGCGTAACTGATGGTGGTGATCTCGCGCCCACTCGCTCCACGTGACCCCTATATAAACCCCTCTCTCAGTCGACTCAGGTATTTTAAATTTATTTCAATACGCCGCTACTCTGCACTTATACCTCGTCTCAAACTTGATTGTCGGAGGGTCCTACGATGGTCACCTACCCCGGGACATCTTTGCAGGTAGCTCGGCGTCCAACTCCAACCCATTGAGATCCACGCTCAACAACTCCCAAACCAAATCTCAGCCGCCCGACCGCCTTCGCAGGATCGACGGAGAACAACATCTGAAGGAGCTTCGGACTTCCATCAGTTGGCGTCGTCTGTAGGAACGAAAGACTTTTTTTGTTCCACCACAAAAGTTGATCTTCCGCTCTCGATCCAATGGCGAGCGAAGACCGCAACGATCCGAATATGAGCCGCCATAACGGAGGTGGGAGTGGCTCGCCGCCCCCTCCTAATGCCATCCACGCCCTGTCCGCCTGGATAGACAGGCTCACGACGCTGGTTGATACCCTCGTCTGCGTTCAAGCGGCGAGCCCTACCCACCAGACCGCGGCTCCCCATCCCCGAGATAACGACGTCCGCCGAAGGACGGACGAGCACACTCAATCCCTCGATCTCCCTCACCCTCATCACAGCGCCACCGAGCGTCGGTGGGCCGACTCTGGCCACCTCAACCCGGACGCGGCGATTGATTCTATGAACCGTTGGGCACCGGACAGCTCAACACCGCTGTCCCAGGAAAGACCAGGCCGCCACTCCAATGCCCGTCGCGCGTTCTCTCCCCCTGAGAAGGTGTCGGTCAGCTCGCCTGCTTCTAGGCATGACCGACGCCCCCACTCTCGCCGGGATCGCGCGAACAACGAGCGCAGGGACTACTCAAGAAAGGCATCGTCCAAGGATTTGAGACACCTGATAAAGCGAAAATCGAGGCCGCACCTTAGCACAAACCCGGAGCGGGGGTAGCCAATACACCGATTGTGTAGAATCCTTGGGTTACCACCACCAACTCAAAGCCCTCGAGAAGAAAATTGAGGGCATACGCCGCGACGGCCATGCGTCCGGCGAAGGAGCCCGATACTCCGCCGATTCACTAACAAAGCCCTTTACGGAAGAGTTGTTGGCTGAGCACGTCTCATCCAGGACCAAGCCGCCCAAGGTGGCCCACTTCGACGGGAAATCCGACCGGAAGGACCACCTGGATGCATTTACTGCAGGCATGAGCTTCCAGGATAACTCCGACACGGCTCAATGCCGAGCTTTCCCTACCACCCTATCACAGCCCGAAAGTGGCATGTGACCGGCACTTAAATCATGTGACATCTAAAAACGTCGACGTAGTCCAAGTAAACCGAAACCCTTTTTGAAAATATTGGAAGTGAAGTTTAAAATAGTCATCCGATGGGATCAGTTTAAAATAAACATTTAAGTTTTAAATAAGTATGTTTGAAAAGTATCTATGACGTTTTAAAATTAGCAGCACCTCCTTTGAAATTTTTGAATAAAACACGATACAAGCACAAATATATAAAGCATCCCAACAAGAGCTAACTTCCATGCCTAAACGGCGGAGCAACCAAGCAGATAATATACGATGCACAAAGGCGAAGAAAAGAAAAGCGAAACAAGATCAACAATATAAAAAGGTCAACTCCAATGAGTGCTACGTCCACAACACACAACTCTATGTTTCGCTTCTAAGCCCATAATATACCAGTTCTAAGTTGATGGAGTTTTACTAGATACAAGAATATATAAATATACAAGTTTGGGTACGAACAACAGTAACCCACCTACCAAAGCAATCACCGAGAAGAAGTGTGTGCCGCAATTCGCCGATGATCCGAGCGGTATAACCTGCAAGAACTGGGGCACAACGGGGTGAGTTACCAACTCAGTGAATAAAAATATATCACAAGGTAGAAATTGAAATGCACAACGATACCTAGGTCATAAGTATAGTACCATCATATTGTAAGTGCACGGCAGCGCCCTGCCTTCTGAACGAGGCAAAAATGCGGAATCAAAAACTTTTCTATAGACTAGAACCGGCGCTACCGCGGACTTTAAACCTGGATCGGGCCATTAATCTAATGCTAGCTAACTAGAGAAGGGGTAGAGAGATATACCGAGCAATCCGTGTCCTTCGATCTTTTCGTCGTCATCCCGATCTCTCCGCGGAATCTCCGGTCTTCATCTCCTCGTCGGAAGAGCACCACATCGCCGGGTTCTTTTACGGGCTCCCACCTCTGGAACGAGGCAACTCGGGCACGAAGTTGGCGAGTCGACGTGTCCAAGAATGCTGTAGGATAGTGTAGAACTCTTTTTTCTCAATGGGGTTAAGGAAGTTGCCATATTGATGTGGAGGAAGAGTAGTAAGCTTTTTAGATGAACTCGAGAATTTTTGGCAAGCAAAAGAGATCAAATTCTCTACTCAAATTTTTGGACAGCCCCCACTAGTTGTGGCCGGCCATGCTGTTAGTTATATGTATGCCCTAGAGGCCATTACTATACATAGGATGTATATTGTAGTGGATGCTGGGACATATATAGGGAGGACTTTCTTGCTCGACATGATAGTATGCTATCTGGTTGATCTTTACCTTAACGTGTACACTGATAGTCTCTCTGTTACATGTTGGTAAAGCCCTTAGGATGTGTACTTGACTACCTGGACTATGATGCGGATCATACTAGTGGGGACAGGGTAGTCCATAAGTACATCATTCACGGTCCTAGTCGTGGGTATATCGAGACGGGGCATCGATATATCAGAGTAGGCTAGCGTATACCTTCTCGACCCATACAGATGGGCGATGGATGATCCCATATCCATTGGTGTTTGACATCAGAGATGATATACGGGTGCTCAGTGGAGACTGGGTACACTGGACGGAGTCGCCGAGAACTCCCAGATGGTATTATACCTTACGTCAGATGGCAGTTCTCTGGTGACACTGGTACAGAGTAGTCTGTTGACCCGAGATCGTCATAGAGTCTTATGTGGTTCCCACTGTGCTTTGATTTCCACCTTACCACGTCCAAGAGGGCGTGCAAAACGGTGGTTTTTGGGTACAGTCCCGAATCACATGGAGGTAATGAGCGATAGGAGGGGATTCGTCTCTCCCGGTATAGGGAGTTGATGTTGCGCTGTGTTCGATTGGCTATAACCGGAAATCCCTGGCCAGGGTTGCTGAGATTTACTGGTAAGTGTTACCAGTAGTTTCTCGAACTGTTATAGACCTCATATCGACACGACTTATCGAGCTGTTGGGGTCTGACGTTTACCACCCCTAGGCGAGATATGCGACATATCAGACGACGAGACCGGATGTAACCCTTCGAAAATCGTTTAGGCAGTTTTTCGGTAATCGGCTAATTTTTCGGCTTTTTCCGTAAAAAGTCAAAATAGGTATTTTTCATTGTAGACCTAATTATACAAAATTTAGATAAGATATTACTATAATTTTGTCACTAAAATGTCACTTATAATTATCTAGTTAAATAAAAAAAATTCGTAATTAATTTTTTTAATTTTATTTTAAGCCTTTTTAAATACATTAAATTAGTGATAAATACAAATTTAATTAGGGAAATTTCATAATTAGGAGTCTTTATAAGCTAAAATATGGTGTTAATAAAATTATATCATGACTTGCAAACTTTTGGTTTTAGGGTGGGAAATTTAATGGAAAAATGGTGTAAAATGAGGTTTTTTTTGTAAATTGTTGATATGAAAGCATTAAATGAGAACATGGGGTGTTTATTGACCTAGAAACTTCTCCAAAAATCCCACAACTCCCTCCCTCACCTGCTGGCCGATCCATTCTGCAGCAAATCCCTCACTTCTCACTTCATTTCTTGCTTCATTTCTTTGCTAAAATTCAATGAAAATTCATAAATTTCCATCTCCATTCAAAGCTAAACCCTAATCCACTCTATCCTCACCCAAATTAGTTCAAAAACTTGATGAAAGGAGGCTTCTTGGTGACTTGATCAAGCTAGGGTTCAAGCTTGTGAGGTGAAGATTCTAATCTTTTTGTTAACTTGTAGTTTAAATATGCTAGAATTGAAATTTGAAGTATTAGTTTAGTAGTAAATGTTTGTTTAGGAAAATCAAGAGAAGGATTTGATTTTAAATTAGGGTTTGTAGCATGGTGGTTGGATTTAAGTTAGGGTTTGGTTATCTAATTGATTGGAGTGGTTAATAGTGTAGTGTTATGCTCGCTAAATCGACAAAATTGCGATGTTTGTATCGAATCGGTAAGCAAATTGCTTACTAGATTTTTACAAAAATTAGAATGTGATCAAATTGCGTTATGTTAGCGATATAATTAGCTTCGTATAGGACTATTAGAGTGTGCGAACGTGGGGTTTCGTCTAGTCGGGTTGTAGTTTTGTCGATTTCCCCGAAATGACGATTCTAGTTAAAGGTTAGCGATTTTCGTGCGTTTTCCCGCGCACCGAGTGCGTGTTATGTTTAATTCGAGAGCGTCGATATTTGTATAATGTGACTTGCATCGTTTTAGGTTATGTAATCTTATGCTTGGTGTTGTGCAAATATAGGATCGGTCGGGGAAACATCGGACACGGCACGTAAAGGCAAGGCGGTGGTCGGATCGGATTAGCGGGGATTCCAGGTGAGTAGATGTATTCATCTATGGGGGAATCGTCTGAATGGCGCGAGGCGCCCCCCCTAGTTAGGATTACCCTACTTTTTGCAAGATTCATATTGTTAGCTAGCTTATCCATTCATGTACACTGCATACCCTTATAGCGAACAGTATATTAGATTGCATGGACATTCATCTATACTTATGCGATATCACTTTGTAGGACACGAACACCATTACCATTGGCATCTGTTGCACGCGCACCATTCATGTGACACACACGCCTTTGGTAATTGCCATGCCACATGCACTATAGAACCTGTTTATCATAATATCGCCACTTGCATTCATACTTGATATATGAAATTGCATAGCATACGTATACCTCGCATCATCATCATATTTATATAGATTTCTAGCAAAATTCACATCGTATGCATTGATATCATAGACATTTATCATATATAACATGTGGACATTATGATTTTCTTGAGGATTTCAGTATTGCTGCGATTTCTGGATTTTTGGGGAAAACCGCAAGAATTTAACAAAACCTTATATTTATCATTTTCAAAACAAAGTTGCGGTTTTCTCGTGATGTATGTGTCATCCACCATGAGTTTTCATGTTTTCTGTTGGATTTCGAGACCCGATTCGAGGAGTGGATGAACCGTCTCGGGTACATGGTGGGCCCGGTATGGTACCCCGGGGCAAGAAGATCGAGTTGTAGACGATGAGCCTGGCAGGGGAAGACTACTTACCGGTGATGTCTGGCGCGGCGGATATCCGGAGGATACCGACCGTTGTCGTGAGATTTATGATATGGGCCGATCCGGACTGACGGAGCCCGATATTGAGACAGATATGATTCCTATTTGGTGTCGATGCTTGACACGGGTTTTCAGATGATTTCTTGATGGTACTTAGCTATTATACAGATATTCATTTTTTAAAGTTAAGAATTCAATACCCTTAGCATTTAAAACACTTAAATACTTAATAATGACATTGCATACCTGTGCATGCATACTAGAGATATTATATCACATATGGACATGCATGTTGTGGTGCATTGCGTGCATTCTTACGATTGCCTTATTAGATGTTATATTTACTCACGAGCTGGCAACTCACCCCCGTTGTGCCACAGTGTCTTGCAGGTCGGACTCATCAGTCTTGTAGCGGCGGCTATCTTATCATAGGCTCCTTTTGCTCAGACTCGCGATATCGCCCGTAGGTGGGTTGCGAGCACACTTTATTTCTTTTTACTTTATCATTGTATCTAGTATTCTCCATCTACCACTTTATATTGTATATGTGACCTAGTGGTGAGACTGAGAGATTTGTATATTTTGTGGTTTCTTTTGGGTCGAGCTCACTTGAGCCGGCGTTGTGTTTTCTGATATTTTGCGTTTCTTTTATGCTCTTTTCTTGATACTACTATTATATTGCATGTGGTTGTGATCCTCCTTGGGCGAAGAGCTAGCTCCCGCTTGGGGATGCCATTTTTATGATTACAGGTTTATTATCTTGTTGTACCCATTTTGGGGGATAGAAAATACAGGGGGGACTCTGCCGAAATTTTCAGAAATTTATGATGTTTTTAAAAAGGGATTCTATGCAACCTAAATGATTTTAAAAACCATTTTCATTAAAGGTTTTCCTTCACTCTCTTTTGTTTTCGGTTTAGATTCTTCTGGGCTTTGGCTGACTTAGGTTACGGTACGCCTTTAGACGTCTCGTAATCTAAGTGCCAGTCGCGTTCCGTACTTTCGGGTCGTGACAAAGTTGGTATCAGAGCGTAGGTTTTACCTTTCTGAGTGTAGGATGACCTTGGTAGATGGAGTAGGTGACTTAAGCAGAGTGGCGTAGCGTGGGTATGATCCGCGGCATACTTACGATACGGTACTCCACCTAAGTGACCTTAGGACATAATTGCTTGTATTTCCTTTCTTGATTCCTTGCATTCCTTGATTCAATTGCAATGTCCTTATCAGTCCTGTTTCTTATTCCAGCTTCGATGCCGCCAAAGACTACGAGAGCTCAGCGGGCTGCCGCTAGGGATGAGATTCGAGCGGGTTCGTCTGAGGCGAGGATCGAGCGGGAGGATACGCCTACCCCTCAGGGTTATACTGATCCGCCTTATCCTGACCGTATTGCCAGATTAGAGGCCGGCATGCAAGAGTTGCGGCAGATGATGGGATCTTTAGTTGAGTCCAGCCGGGCACAGAGATCCGAGGACGTTCCTTCCACCGCACAGACCACGATCGTACCTGCTGCACAGATGATCACTCCTGCTGCTACTACGGAGACTATCCTTGTTTCACTACAGGAGTTCATGAGATTGAGACCTCCAGCTTTTCCCGGTACAGATGCGACAGAGGACCCACAGGCATTTCTTGATAGGATGGCTCGGATTTGCCGTTCGTTGAGGTGTTCTGATGATAGATTGGTGGAGTTTGCGAGTTTTCGTCTGGAGGGTCTTGCCCAGACATGGTACGACTCAGTAGAGGGAGGCCGAGCTGCAGGTCTGCCTTCTATGACCTGGGATGAGTTTACAGCTGCATTTCTTGCCCGTTTTCTTCCGGAGAGTGTCCGAGATGCTCGAGCCCGTAGTTTTGAGTCTTTGCGCAAGACTCCTGGGATGACAGTGTCGGAGTATGATATACAGTTTACCCAGTTGTCTCGATATGCTCCGTACCTAGTCGACACAGAAGAGAAGAGAATAAAGAGGTTTGTACGAGGGCTTGATACACAGCTATTCCTTGCCATCGGCACCCAGCACTTTGATACATACGCTGCCGCGATGGATGCAGCCTTACTTTTGGAGGAGCGTATTTCTGAGACTCCGGTCGTTTCTGGGCCGAAGAGGATCCGTACTGATACGCCAGCTCAGCGGCAGATGGGCAGACACCGCGATAGATTATTTTCGGGAGATGGTGGAGGCAGAGGATTGAGACGAGGTCAGTTATTTGGTTCATATCCACAGATCCAGCAGTCGTCTCCAGGATGTTTTCGGTGTGGGAGTCAGTACCACCGTGTCAGAGACTGTACCATGGGACGCCAGGGTGCGGCGACAGTCCCGCATGTGACTTTACCACCCTCACCACCTTCTCAGAGAGCTTTACTTCCTACTCCTGACGATGCTCCACGCCAGCCAGATGCTTCTAGAGGCCGTGGGCGTGGCGGTCCAGTTCCGAGAGGGTGAGGCGACAGGGGCAGAGGCAGAGGCCGAGGTAGAGGCAGAGGACAGCCAGCTATTAGTGGTGGACAGGCCCGAGTGTTCGCGTTGACTCCTCAGGATGCACAGGCATCCAATGCCGTCGTGACAGGTACTCTGCCAATATGTTCTTTTGATGCACGGGTATTATTTGATCCAGGCTCGACACATTCCTATGTATCCACGTATTTTGCACCGAGGTTGGGCCGAGAGTCTTATCCGTTAGATCAGCCGCTTGTCGTTATTACATCGGTAGGCGAGTCTTTTGTTGCCCGTTTTGTGTACCGATCGTGTTCCGTTCGTATCGAGGAGAGAGATTCTTCAGTTGATTTGATTCTCCTCGATATGTTAGACTTTGACGTTCTTCTTGGTATGGACTGGCTAGCCACCTGTTATGCATCCGTGGACTGCCGTGAGAAAGCAGTCAGATTCAGTTTTCCTGGTGAGCCGGTTCTTATTATTCAGGAAGATCGTAGTGCTACCCTTCCCAGCTTGATTTCTTCTCTTCGCGCTGGTCAGCTCTTGAGAAAAGGGTGTCAGGGATTCTTAGCCTATGTTTGTGATACTAGCTCAACAGAGGTTCCTTTGGACCAGGTCCCTATTGTGAGAGAGTTCCCTGATGTATTCCATGACGAGCTGCCTGGTCTGCCACCAGAGCGCGAGATTGAGTTCTGTATTGACTTGATCCCTGGCACGGGGCCTATCTCTATACCGCCTTATCGGATGGCCCCGGCGGAGCTGAGAGAGCTAAAGGATCAGTTACAGGACTTGCTGGACAAAGGGCTTATCAGACCGAGTGTGTCACCTTGGGGTGCTCCCGTCTTGTTTGTTAAGAAGAAGGACGGAAGTATGCGTTTATGCATTGATTATCGTCAGCTGAACCGGGTTACTGTGCGGGACAGGTATCCCTTACCCCGCATTGATGACTTATTTGATCAGCTCCAGGGTACAGGGTTCTTCTCGAAGATTGATTTACGGTCAGGTTATCACCAGTTGCGGGTTCGGAAGGAGGATATTCCGAAGACCGCTTTTCGTACTCGATATGGTCATTACGAGTTCTTGGTGATGTCGTTTGGGCTCACCAATGCCCCGGCAGCATTTATGGATTTGATGAACCGCGTATTCAGGCCGTATCTCGACCAGTTCATCATTGTGTTCATTGACGACATCTTGGTTTATTCTCGGAGCCGGGAGGAACATGAGCAGCACTTACGTATCACATTGCAGACTTTGAGGGAGCATCAGCTGTTCGCCAAATTTTCCAAGTGCGCATTCTGGTTAGACAGTGTTGATTTCTTGGGTCATGTGGTGACGAGAGATGGTATTTGTGTGGACCCGAAGAAGATCGAGGCAGTTCAGCGTTGGCCTAGACCAGTATCAGTTACAGAGGTTCGCAGCTTTCTAGGTCTGGCCGGCTATTATCGACGTTTTGTCCAGGATTTCTCCCGCATTGCTGCACCTTTGACCGGGTTGACCCGGAAGGGGGTTCCTTTTGATTGGACCCAGGCATGTGAGGATAGTTTCCAGCAGTTGAAGACTCGTCTGACTACTGCACCAGTGTTAGCATTGCCTTCAGGATCAGGCGGGTTCGTGGTATATTGTGATGCTTCTATAGTGGGGCTGGGATGTGTGTTGATGTAGCACGACAGAGTTATCGCGTATGCTTCTCGGCAGCTGAGGAAACACGAGCAGAACTACCCCACCCATGATTTAGAGATGGCTGCAGTGGTATTTGCACTTAAGATCTGGAGACATTACCTATACGGTGAGTCGTGCCAGATATTCACTGACCACAAAAGTTTGCAAGTCATGATATAATTTTATTAACACCATATTTTAGCTTATAAAGACTCCTAATTATGAAATTTACCTAATTAAATTTGTATTTATCACTAATTTAATGTATTTAAAAAGGCTTAAAATAATAAAAAAAATAATTAATTACGATTTTTTTTTATATTTAACTAGATAATTATAAGTGACATTTTAGTGACAAAATTATAGTAATATCTTATCTAAATTTTGTATAATTAGGTCTATAATGAAAAATACCTATTTTGACTTTTTACGGAAAAAGCCGAAAAATTAGCCGATTACCAAAAAACTGCCTAAACGATTTTCGAAGGGTTACAATCTTCCCCCCTTAAAGAAATTCGGTCCCCGAATTTAGAATTTAACTACGCGTACCTTCAAAAAGATGGGGATATCTCTTCCTCATCTCGACCTCGGTCTCCTAGGTGACTTCCTCGCTGTTCGGGCCACGCCAAAGGACCTTGACAGACGGTATGACCTTCGACCTCAATTTCTTCACCTGCCGATCCAAGATGACCACCGGCTGCTCGGTGAAAGAAAGATCATGCTCTAGCTGGATCGTCTGGTGCTGAATCGCCTGGGAAGGATCATGAAGGTACTTGCGGAGCATCGAGACATGGAATACGGGGTGAACATCGGGGAAGCTGGGCGGAAGAGCTAACCGATAAGCGACTGGACCAACACGCTCTAGGATCTCGAAAGGACCAACATATCTAGGACTCAGCTTCCCTTTCCGCCCAAATCTCATCACACCTTTCATCGGAGAGACCTTCAGGAAAACATGATCGCCAACAGCGAACTCGAGTCGGCGACGACGCCTGTCAGCATATGATTTCTGCCTGCTCTGTGCCGCTCTCATCCTGTCCCGAATCAATGTATCTTCTCGGTCATCTCCTGTACGATCTGCGGCCCCAAAATACTGCTCTCCCTGAGCTCTGTCCAACATACAGGCGATTGACATTTAATGGAAAAATGGTGTAAAATGAGGTTTTTTTTGTAAATTGTTGATATGAAAGCATTAAATGAGAACATGGGGTGTTTATTGACCTAGAAACTTCTCCAAAAATCCCACAACTCCCTCCCTCACCTGCTGGCCGACCCATTCTGCAGCAAATCCCTCACTTCTCACTTCATTTCTTGCTTCATTTCTTTGCTAAAATTCAATGAAAATTCACAAATTTCCATCTCCATTCAAAGCTAAACCCTAATCCACTCTCTCCTCACCCAAATTAGTTCAAAAACTTGATGAAAGGAGGCTTCTTGGTGACTTGATCAAGCTAGGGTTCAAGCTTGTGAGGTGAAGATTCTAATCTTTTTGTTAACTTGTAGTTTAAATATGCTAGAATTGAAATTTAAAGTATTAGTTTAGTAGTAAATGTTTGTTTAGGAAAATCAAGAGAAGGATTTGATTTTAAATTAGGGTTTGTAGCATGGTGGTTGGATTTAAGTTAGGGTTTGGTTATCTAATTGATTGGAGTGGTTAATAGTGTAGTGTTATGCTCGCTAAATCGACAAAATTGCGATGTTTGTATCGAATCGGTAAGCAAATTGCTTACTAGATTTTTACAAAAATTAGAATGCGATCAAATTGCGTTATGTTAGCGATATAATTAGCTTCGTATAGGACTATTAGAGTGTGCGAACGCGGGGTTTCGTCTAGTCGGGTTGTAGTTTTGTCGATTTCCCCGAAATGACGATTCTAGTTAAAGGTTAGCGATTTTCGTTCGTTTTCCCGCGCACCGAGTGCGTGTTATGTTTAATTCGAGAGCGTCGATATTTGTATAATGTGACTTGCATCGTTTTAGGTTATGTAATCTTATGCTTGGTGTTGTGCAAATATAGGATCGGTCGGGGAAACATCGGACACGACACGTAAAGGCAAGGCGGTGGTCGGATCGGATTAGCGGGGATTTCAGGCGAGTAGATGTATTCATCTATGGGGGAATCGTCTGAATGGCGCGAGGCGCCCCCCTAGTTAGGATTACCCTACTTTTTGCAAGATTCATATTGTTAGCTAGCTTATCCATTCATGTACACTGCATACCCTTATAGCGAACAGTATATTAGATTGCATGGACATTCATCTATACTTATGCGATATCACTTTGTAGGACACGAACACCATTACCATTGGCATCTGTTGCACGCGCACCATTCATGTGACACACACGCCTTTGGTAATTGCCATGCCACGTGCACTATAGAACCTGTTTATCATAATATCGCCACTTGCATTCATACTTGATATATGAAATTGCATAGCATACGTATACCTCGCATCATCATCATATTTATATAGATTTCTAGCAAAATTCACATCGTATGCATTGATATCATAGACATTTATCATATATAACATGTGGACATTATGATTTTCTTGAGGATTTCAGTATTGCTGCGATTTCTGGATTTTTGGGGAAAACCGCAAGAATTTAACAAAACCTTATATTTATCATTTTCAAAACAAAGTTGCGGTTTTCTCGTGATGTATGTGTCGTCCACCATGAGTTTTCATGTTTTCTGTTGGATTTCGAGACCCGATTCGAGGAGTGGATGAACCGTCTCGGGTACATGGTGGGCCCGGTATGGTATCCCGGGGCAAGAAGATCGAGTTGTAGACGATGAGCCTGGCAGGGGAAGACTACCTACCGGTGATGTCTGGCGCGGCGGATATCCGGAGGATACCGACCGTTGTCGTGAGATTTATGATATGGGCCGATCCGGACTGACGGAGCCCGATATTGAGACAGATATGATTCCTATTTGGTGTCGATGCTTGACACGGGTTTTCAGATGATTTCTTGATGGTACTTAGCTATTATACAGATATTCATTTTTTAAAGTTAAGAATTCAATACCCTTAGCATTTAAAACACTTAAAGACTTAATAATGATATTGCATACCTGTGCATGCATACTAGAGATATTATATCACATATGGACATGCATGTTGTGGTGCATTGCGTGCATTCTTACGATTGCCTTATTAGATGTTATATTTACTCACGAACTGGCAACTCACCCCCGTTGTGCCACAGTGTCTTGCAGGTCGGACTCATCAGTGTTGTAGCGGCGGCTATCTTATCATAGGCTCCTTTTGCTCAGACTCGCGACATCGCCCGTAGGTGGGTTGCGAGCACACTTTATTTCTTTTTGCTTTATCATTGTATCTAGTATTCTCCATCTACCACTTTATATTGTATATGTGACCTAGTGGTGAGACTGAGAGATTTGTATATTTTGTGGTTTCTTTTGGGTCGAGCTCACTTGAGCCGGCGTTGTGTTTTCTGATATTTTGCGTTTCTTTTATGCTCTTTTCTTGATACTACTATTATATTGCATGTGGTTGTGATCCTCCTTAGGCGAAGAGCTAGCTCCCGTTTGGGGATGCCATTTTTATGATTACAGGTTTATTATCTTGTTGTACCCATTTTGGGGGATAGAAAATACAGGGGAGACTCTGCCGAAATTTTCAGAAATTTATGATGTTTTTAAAAAGGGATTCTATGCAACCTAAATGATTTTAAAAACCATTTTCATTAAAGGTTTTCCTTCACTCTCTTTTGTTTTCGGTTTAGATTCTTCTGGGCTTTGGCTGACTTAGGTTACGGTACGCCTTTAGACGTCTCGTAATCTAAGTGCCAGTCGCGTTCCGTACTTTCGGGTCGTGACACCGGACTGTACGGTAAGTGTTACTGGTTGGATTCACAGGAGTGTGAGCGGGCTTGCTCGTCGATCTTCTGATTGCTCAATATCCGGGTGGCCGTTACGTTTAGCAGACCGCTTGCGGCTTGTGGGTGTTTGATATGATCATCACCTGCTGCCGGCGTATTGACGAGTCTTTAGAGTCCTACACAGAGGTTTCCTGGCTCAAGCGAAACGAAATAGGAGCGCATATGAGATATGTGCGGGACCGAGAATAATGCGTGTATGTGATACCGTATTCTATTCTCGCGATGAATGTATCGATATGGTTGTATGCGATATAACCTAGTTATCGAATCAAGGATTGATTCGATAAGCCGATACATTGGATATTAGTCGGTTATATGCGATATGACCGGATCGTTAAATCAAGCGTTGATTTAATGATTTAATGCATAATCATATATTTGATATATTACTTTGCATTAACTAGTATTGGTTCATTTAAATTGGATTTTCTCACTAGATATACACAAGTTGTATATGTGATATACTTTTGTGCACTTGATTGTATCATGTTTGATGATACATGAATGCTAGGGTTTGTGTAAAGAATTAAACCTTGGTTAAGTAAATGGTTAGGGTTTTTATTTATTCATTCTATTATCTTTTTAATTTGGATTAAAAAGAAATGGCAAAAGAAAAGAAAATGGTTGCTTTCATTCTTGAAGCTTGTTGAAGCTTCATGAAGCTTTGACCAAAGTGACCATTTTGTCTTCATGCTTAACCCTAACCATTCATCTAACCTTAGTCAATTCTCTACACCTAACCATGGTTCATTTTATGATAAGTATTCTTTTATTTTGTATTTTTAATTAACTTATCATAATATTCATCTTCTTCTTCTTCTTCTTCTTCAAGATGAAGAAGCTTGATTCCATCAATGGTGATTTGATGAAAAGAGTGAGAAATCCAATTCTAAAGTGAACCCACTTTCTATTTCTTCATCCTCTACCTCTTGCCAAGTAGTATAGGGTGTTTTCTTCACAAGTTTCATGACTTGGTGAAGTGGGAGCTTGATCTTGTGATGCCTCGACGTAGATCATCTTCGGCATCGTAGTCGATGACCTAGCCCGCCCATTTCTCCGATGAAGCCGACGCTAGAGCCCGGGATTTGATTTGGACAGCAAGGAGACTTCATCATGGAGGTATGGAGGTGGAGAACCGGATCTACAAAGGTTGTATTTCCGTTCACTTAGTTAAGTTGTTAACTAGTTGCTTGTTTCGCCTAAAATTCTAGTTAACGATCCGTATTAAGGTTTCTCGGCACTTGTAAAATTTGAAATTGGCATGGTTGATACCTTGTGAGACCTCATTAGTGTGCCTAGGAACCCTACAGTGGTATCAGAGCCTAGCTAGAGCCTCAGGCGATGCGTAGACGGAGTTAGAAGTCCGATCGAACCGAAACCCTATTCTCAAAATGCTCTCTGTACATTTCTTAAAATCTGAAGTTTTTCGATATTAAAAATATGCAGAAAAATCAGCAGGTAATTTGAAGAATTACTGTGGAGCTCGTACTCATGATTGCTCCAAAGAGCGGCGGAACAGCGGCAGAAGCATGGCTTCTGCGGCGGTTCCGCGGCCAATAAGTCTCTTCAGTCAACAATTTTTGCACAGTAATTTCTTTATTTTAATACTGAGTTTTCTGGGAATTTTTAATATTTATTCAAGAGTTGAATTTTCTGGGTTGTATTGGGGGTTCGTAGATTCGATCGGATTATCGGACTTTGTCTATTTGTTTTCCGGATATTTAGAATATGTTAAAAAGTTCGATCGGATATAAATACCCACTTTTTCCCCTGTCAGGAAATTTCCAAGTGTTGGATCTTTCCGTGGTTAATAACGTTCTAAGTAGTGCAAGTAACGCGATGGACCCTCTAGAAGACAACAAACCTTAACTCGATTATGTGACCGTCTTGAACTGCCCTTTGAACCTTCGGGTTTGGGGCAGTACGGCGTGCCACATGTGAGGCGTTGGCTTGACCCTTCTACGGCTGGACCGTTGGTACTGAGGCATGAACTAGATGTTTTTAAACTTGTTTCATGTGTTGAGCTGTTTCGGGAAAACTTGGGTGTTTGGATGTTCGATCGGAAAGTTTAACATTTTCTATTTATCTGGAATGGGATACAATAATTGGAATTCACAAGTAGTTATGAGATAACTGTATGAATGTTATAAACATAACACTTTAGTCTCACTTGATCGGTTGCCACGGAATTTTGATGTGATCAAAAGTCCGTCGCAATCACGTAGCGTACGCGGATACTCACCGGATAAACTTAATAGACAGCTACACCCCTTAGCCCCGACCAAGTGACTGTAGGAGAACCCCGTCGCCGAAAGCATCCGTTCGGGTGCTCGCGGCAGCGGTGTTCCGCCTTGGTGCACTTCGTCGGCAGCGTCGGGGGTGCGGCCGCCTACTAAAGTTTGCGACGAGTATTCGATCAGGATGTCGGGAATCTTGTTGAATTGCCCGACTTAATATTGAAAAGAGTTTTCGATAATGAGACTAAAATGCTGAGTTTATAATTGTTAGGCATGCGATATCTAAGGAATTCATTTGATTAGGCATGCGATGTCTATGCAGATTGCGGATTCCAACTGTTGTAGTTTTACACTTTCTTTTCTGTGACCGTAAGTGTAATATGTGATATCGCCGGTTTCGTTGCTATATGTCAACGACAATTGGGATGCGCATATTTACTTACGTTGATGACATGTGATGTTTTGTGTTGCTGGATATGTTATATTGGATCGTCGTGTTTGAATAGCCGGGGGTTTTTATGTGAGATGAGTGTTTTTCATTTTCATTCATGTAAAAACTTGTATGTAATATTCTTTTATTGGGACACTTCCAGGTTGCGGAAGATGTCACCCTTTGTATATTATTTACTTTTCCGCACTAGGATAGACCCAAGGAGGAGGGCACAAGTAACCGGGTTCTGGAGTCCAGTGGGAGACCAACTCGAGGAGTCGAGTCCGGGTCTCCTAACTCTAGAATTGGTAGGGTTGCTTGCCGCTCTCGTAGGGGTCTAGGGGTGTGGGTTTGGCTATTCATCGCGACCGTGGAATCCGTGTTTTATACTGGCTCGTATTGAAAACACGGACGTCCTAGTATATCCAATATTTCATATGTTTCTTCTGCTGTGATATCTGTGATGTGATCATGTGATATGTTCTGTGATAGATACTGTATATAGTATATATGATATATTATATAGATGTTACTTATGTTTTACACCCGCGCTAGCCCTGCCCCGTTCTGCCGTTAGTTACCTAACCTAACGGTGCAAGAGGGGACATCGAGGCGAATGCGGATGGCATAAGTGTACGTCGTATTTATCTGTGATGTTTAGGTAATTTAAATGATGGGACTTCATTAATATGATTAATGAAATAAAAGAAACCTAAAGATGTTGTAGAATCGAATTTCAAAAATAAAAAAGGGTAGCTACAGTTCTTGCTTTGCACATCGGTATATATGATATATCCTGCACCTTATTCGATGAGGAAAGGACCGAGATCCCTTTACCGGGAGTGACTCCTTTAGCAATAATTGGCAGATGCTATACACTCGGTTTGTCTTCTGATTGCTTTTATGAGTTTTGCTTTGCACAGTGATATATATGATATATCCCGCACCTCATTCGATGAGGAAAGGACCGACGATCCCTTCACCGGGAGTGACTCCTTTAGCAAAACTATAAAAGCCTCAAAAGCACTCCATTTTTAAAATCATTTGATTCTACAACGATATCAAGTTCATTACGCAATAGGTTTTCAGAATAACCTGTCGTAGCCCTCCGTCATTTCAGATAAGTTGTATATAGTATTCGTGCTGCATTTGTTGGCTTTCGTCAAGGTGCAGTGTGCGGTAGCTATATGCTGCTTATCTGCTGCATACGATGCGATTGGATTAAGGTAGTCGTGCGGCTTTGTTGGCTTTCGTCAAGGGTCGTGCGGGTGGGTTTAATTCAATCAAGAAATGTACGGGTTGAACTTGACTAGCGGGCTATGGTTTGTTGGCTTTCATCAAGGTCATAGCACGTTAGGGGCAAAATATTATCGGGAATTTCAAGCGTTGAAATTTGCAATGAGATTGCATACCTTCTATGAGATAGTTGGATCCCGATACCCGCTGCGAGTAAGAGTTACTCCTGGGAGAGTTTTATACATTACAATTAGCCGATCAAGTAGGTGTCTAGAAAGGTGTTAACGGGGTTACGCCTCTGGGAAAACGAGGTTTACATTAATTAGGTTCGTGCGAAAGCACGGGGGACCTCCCTCAAAGTACCGACACTGGCCTGGCTGAAAGATTGGCGAACTTGTAGCGTGTAATTAATCCCGGCTAGTCTTTCCTTTTAGGGTTTGGAGGAAGATTTGACAAAAACAGTGGGAGCCATCCTGATTAGATAAAATAATAACCAATATATTCTTGCAAGAGCGCACGCTGAGTGTTTTCTTCTCTCTCTCTCCAGGTAGCGACCATATCACGCCTTAATCAAGATAATAATACGGAATATTGACCGAACCCGCTTGTTATACTGAGCTGGGGAACGTTGGTCCCGCTCCAACTTATAATTGTTATAAGACAGAGCAGGAAATTAGGGATTACCAGAATTCCCGTGCCGCCCAAACGAAGAGAGTGCATGCTGATGCATCATCTTCGGGTGTGTTCATTACAAAGAACTGTTTCTCAGTATTCTCCGCATCCTGGGTATATGATACCGGATCAGGATCCCAGATATGTAATCTGTTACATAGGGCTGCAAAAAGGTAGAAAGACTGAGAACGGGTGATAAGTTTCATGAGACAGAGAACGGGGCATGTGTTGCAGCCAAGTCTGTTGGTCACTGTCACCCTGTATGACCAGTACATTGATTCTGAACGAATGTTATTAGATACCGAACCTGATATACAAAATCATATCAGTCTCTTTACTAGTAAAGAAAGGATATAATTTTGTATTGATGGATATTGTTTTGAACATTTCCTATATCAAAAGTTGATCGGTTCAGGCACGTTATCTAAAAGCATTGATGTTCTAAATCAAACTACAGTTCTTTAGTATACTGAACACACAAAAGTGGTTTCAGAAATGAACGAATCCTTCTTGAGGCATTGTAGACTAGGTCATATCAATGCGATCCGACTGGCTGAAGTTACATTTTAAATGCATATTTAAATCAGTTTGAATTTACATCTTGTGAAACTTGCCAGTCATGTCACAGAGATAAGATGACCATAGCTCCGTTTACTGGAAACAGAGAAAGAGTTAGTGAACTCTTGGGATGATACATGTTGATGTATGTAAGGTCCCCTGTCTACATATGCCAGGACTGGTTCTTTGTACTTCATTACATTCTCTGATGATCTTTCGAGATTCAGACCTATGTTCCTATTGAAACACAAGTCCGAACCTTTTGAGATATTCATAGAATATAAGTTAGAAGTAGAGAACCAAAATACGGGTATAAGTATTATGTCCTATGATGAGATCAGGGAGGAGAATACTTGTGCATGGAATTCCTGGACTTTTCTAAAGGAGAATGAGATTCTCTCTCAGCATTACTCCTCCGAATACACCATAGCACGATGGTATATCGGGGCGGAGCAATCTCACCCTATATGATAAGGTGTGCTCTATGATGAGTACTACTGAGTTACCTATTTCCTTTTTGGGAGTTATGCACTTGAAGCTGCATACCTATTGAATAGGGTTCAAATCAAATCAGTTGCCTACAACTTCATATTTGATATGATAAGGGAAGAGCCCATCTCTTAAGTTAGTTAAGATTTGGGGTTGTCCAGCCTATGTCTTGTTAGTTATATGTATGCCCTAGAGGCCATTACTATACATAAGATGTATATTGTAGTGGATGCTGGGACATATATAGGGAGGACTTTCTTGCTCGACATGATAGTATGCTATCTGGTTGATCTTTACCTTAACGTGTACACTGATTGTCTCCCTGTTACATGTTGGTAAAGCCCTTAGGATCTGTACTTGACTACCTGGACTATGATGCGGATCATACTAGTGGGGACATGGTAGTCCATAAGTACATCCTTCAAAGTCCCTAGTCGTGGGTATATCGAGATGGGGCATCGATATACCAGAGTAGACTAGCGTGTACCTTCTCGACCCATACAGATGGGCGATGGATGATCCCATATCCATTGGTGTTTGACATCAGAGATGATATACGGGTGCTCAGTAGAGACTGGGTACACTGGACGGACTCGCCGAGAACTCCCAGATGGTATTATACCTTACGTCAGATGGCAGTTCTCTGGTGACACTGGTACAGAGTAGTTTGTTGACCCGAGATCGTCATAGAGTCTTGTGTGGTTCCCACTGTGCTTTGATTTCCATCTTACCACGTCCAAGAGGGCATGCAAAACGGTGGTTTTTGGGTACAGTCCCGAGTCACATGGAGGCAATGAGCGATAGGAGGGGATTCGTCTCTCCCGGTATAGGGAGTTGATGTTGCGCTGTGTGCGATTGGCTATAACAGAAAATCCCTGGCCAGGGTTGCTGAGATTTACTGGTAAGTGTTACCAGTAGTTTCTCGAATTGTTATAGACCTCATATCGACATGACTTATCAAGCTATTGGGGTCTGACGTTTACCACCGCTAGGCGAGATATGCGACATATCAGACGGACAGACCGGACTGTACGGTAAGTGTTACTGGTTGGATTCACAGGAGTGTGAGCGGGCTTGCTCTTCGATCTTCTGATCGCTCAATACCCGGGTGGCCGTTACGTTTAGCAGACCGCTTGCGGCTTGTGGATGCTTGATATGATCATCATCTGCTGCCGGCGTATTGACGAGTCTTTAGAGTCCTACATAGAGGTTTCCTGGCTCAAGCAAAACGAAATAGGAGCGCATATGAGATATGTGCGGGACCGAGAATAATACCAGTATGTGATACTGTATTCGATTCTCGCGATGTGACATTGATCGGTTATATGCGATATAGCCGGGTTATCGGATCAAGTGTTGATTCGATAAGTTGTTACTAATGATACTAGTCGGTTATATGCGATATGACCGGATCGTTAAATCAAGTGTTGATTTAATGATTTAATGCATAATTATATATTTGATATATTACTTTGCATTAACTAGTATCGGTTCACTTTAAATGGATTTTCTCCCTCGGGTGTGCGCATTGCATATGCGATATGATTTTGTGCACATGCTTGTATCATGTTTGATGATACATGCCTTTTTAATTAAGTGTATAGAATTAAACCTTGGTTAATGGAATGGTTAGGGTTTACTATTTGCTTATTTATTTTATTCATTTATTTATTAATCTTTTTCTTATTGGAAAAAGGAAATGAAATGATAAAATGGTGGCATTTCTTTTGTTCATTCATGAAGCTTCATGAATACTTTGACTTGATGACCATTTTGTTTTTAGCTTAACCCTAACCATTGCATTAAACCATGATTAGTTCTCTACACTTAACTATGGTCTTGTTATGATAAGGATTGATTATTCTTTTCTTTTTAAAAATATCTTATCATAACATAATTCTTCTTCTTCTTCCTTTCTTCACTTGAAGAAAGCAAGCTCCATCAATGGTGATTGATGGAAATGAGTGAGAAATCCAATTCTAAAGTCTACCCACTTCCTATTTCTTCATCCTCTACCTCTTGCCAAGTAGTAGAGTGTGTTTCCTTCACAAGTTTTCATGACTTGGTGAAGGTGGAGCTTGATTTAGCGATGCCTCGACGTAGATCATCTTCGGCATGGACATCGACGACCTAGCTCGCCATTTCTCCGACGAAGCCGACGCTAGAGCCCGGGAATTCATTTGGACAGCAAAGGGACTTCGTTGCGGAGCTATGGAGGTGGAGCACCGGATCTACAAAGGTTGTATTTCCGTTTCTTTGTAGTTAAGTTGTTAACTAGATTATATTTTCGCCTAGATTTCTAGCCAACGATCCGTATTAGGGTTTCTCGGCACCGTTAAATTTTGAAATTGGCATGATTGATGGCTTGTGAGACCTCACTAGTGTGCCTAGGAACCCTACAGTGGTATCAGAGCCTAGCTAGAGCCTTAGGCGAAATCTAGACGGAATTTGAAACCCGAACGAACCCGAAACCCAACTCAAAAATGCTCTCTGTCCTTTTTCTAAAATCTGGGATTTTTCCAAATTAAAAATTGCTAAAAAATTTAGCAGGGAAATATAAGAATTACGGCGCAAAAATTTTCTCATGAACAGTCCAAACTGCGCCGGAACCGCGGCAGAAGCCTAGCTTCTGCGGCGGTTCCGCGGCCGATTGATGACGTCAGCTTCTTTTGTTTGCACAGTAATTCCTATTTTCTGGAGTTGGATTTTCTGGGAATTTTTAATATTTATTCAAGAGTTGAATTTTCTGAGGTTGTTTTGGGGATTCGAATGTTCGATCGGATTATCAGATTTTGTCTATGTGGCTTTCCGGATAATTTTTGAATATGTTAAAAAGTTCGACCGGATATAAATACCCAATTTTTCCCCTGTCGGGAGATTTCCAAGTGTTGGATTTTTCCATAGTTTAACGACGTTCTAAGTAGTGCAAGTAACGCGATGGTCCCTCTAGAAGACAACAAACCTTAACTCGATTATGTGACCGTCTTGAACTGCCCTTTGAACCTTCGGGTTTGGGGCAGTACGGCGTGCCACATGTGAGGCGTTGGCTTGACCCTTCTACGGCTGGACCGTTGGTACTGAGGCACGAACTGAATGTTGTTAGACTTATTTCATGTGTTGAGCTGTATCGGGAAAACTTGGGTGTTTGACTGTTCGATCGGAAAGTTTAACATTTTCGGTTTATCTGGAATGTGATACAATAATTGGAATTCACAAAGAGTTATGAGATAACTGAATGAATGTTATAAACATAGCACTCTAGTCTCACTTGATCGGTTGCCACGGAATTTTGATGCGTTCAAAAGTCCGTCGCAATCACGTAGCGTACGCGGATACTCGCCGGGTAAACTTAATAGACAGCCACGCTCCATAGCCCCGACCAAGTGACTGTAGGAGAACCCCGTCGCCGAAAGCATCCGTCCGGGTGCTCGTGGTAGCGGTGTTCCGCCTTGGTGCACTTCGTCGACGGTATCGGAGGTGCAGCCGTCTACTAAAGTTTGCGACGAGCATTCGATCAGGATGTCGGGAATCTTGTTGAATTGCCCGGCTTGATATTGAAAAGTGTTTTCGATTTTGAGACTAAAATGCGGCGTTTATAATTGTTAGGCATGTGATGTCTAAGTAATTCATTTGATTAGGCATGCGATGTCTATGTAGGTTGTGGATTCCAACTGTTGTAGTTTTACACTTTCTTTTCTGTGACCGTAAGTGTAATATGTGATATCGCCGGTTTCGTTGCTATATGTCAACGACAATTGGGATGCGCATATTTACTTACGTTGATGACATGTGATGTTTTGTGTTGCTGGATATGTTATATTGGATCGTCGTGTTTGAATAGCCGGGGGTTTTTATGTGAGATGGGTGTTTTTCATTTTCATTCATGTAAAAACTTGTATGTAATATTCTTTTATTGGGACACTTCCAGGTTGCGGAAGATGTCACCCTTTGTATATTATTTACTTTTCCGCACTAGGATAGACCCAAGGAGGAGGGCACAAGTAACCGGGTTCTGGAGTCCAGTGGGAGACCAACTCGAGGAGTCGAGTCCGGGTCTCCTAACTCTAGAATTGGTAGGGTTGCTTGCCGCTCTCGTAGGGGTCTAGGGGTATGGGTTTGGCTATTCATCGCGACCGTGGAATCCGTGTTTTATACTGGCTCGTATTGAAAACACGGACGTCCTAGTATATCCAATATTTCATATGTTTCTTCTGCTGCGATATCTGTGATGTGATCATGTGATATGTTCTGTGATAGATACTGTATATAGTATATATGATATATTATATAGGCGTTACTTATGTTTTACACCCGTGCTAGCCCTGCCCCGCTCTGCCGTTAGTTACCTAACCTAACGGTGCACGAGGGGACATCGAGGCGAATGCGGATGGCATAAGTGTACGTCGTATTTATCTGTGATGTTTAGGTACTTATTGATGGGACTTCATTAATGTGATTAATGAAATAAAAGAAACCTAAGATGTTGTAGAATCGAATTTCAAAATAAAACAGGTAGCTACAGTTCTTGCTTTGCACAGAGGTATATGTGATATATCCTGCACCTTATTCGATGAGGAAAGGACCGAGATCCCTTCACCGGGAGTGACTCCTTTAGCAATAACTGGCAGATGCTACACACTCGGTTTTTCTTTTGATTGTTTTTAAGAGTTTTTGCTTTGCACAGTGATATATGTGATATATCCTGCACCTCATTCGACGAGGAAAGGACCGACGATCCCTTCACCGGGAGTGACTCCTTTAGCAAAACTAGAAAAGCCTCAAAAGCACTCCATTTTAAAATCATTTGATTCTACAACGATATCAAGTTCATTACGCAATAGGTTTTCAGAAAAACCTGTCGTAGCCCTCCGTCATTTCAGATAAGTACTAGTTAGTATTCGTGCTACGTTTGTTGACTATGTTAAGGCGTAGTGTGCGGTAGCTAATTAGTGCTTATCTGCATAAGCATATGATGCGATTGGATTAGGGTAGTCGTGCGACTTTGTTGACTATGTTAAGGGTCGTGCGGGTGGGTTTAATTCAATCGGGAAATGACGGGTTGAACTTGACTAGCACTTATGATTTGTTGACTATGTTAAGGTCATATAGCTGCTAGGGGCAAAATATTATCGGGAATTTCAAGTGTTGAAATTTGCAATGAGATTGCATACCTTCTATTAGATAGTTGGATCCCGATACCCGCTGCGAGTAATTGTTACTCCTGGGAGAGTTTTACACATTACAATTAGCCGATCAAGTAGGTGTCTAGAAAGGTGTCAACGGGGTTACGCCTATGGGAAAACGAGGTTTACATTAATTAGGTTCGAGCAAAAGCACGGGGGACCTCCCTCAAAGTACCGACACTGGCCTGGCTGAAAGATTGGCGAACTTGCAGTGTGTAATTAATCCCGGCTAGTCTTTCCTTTTAGGGTTTGAAGGAAGATTTGATAAAAAGCAGTGGGACCCATCCTGATTAGATAAAATAATAACCAATCTATTCTTGCAAGAGCGCACGCTGAGTGTTTTCTTCTCTCTCTCTCCAGGTAGCGACCATATCACGCCTTAATCAAGATAATAATACGGAATATTGACCGAACCCGCTTGTTATACTGAGCTGGGGAACGTTGGTCCCGCTCCAACTTATAATTGTTATAATACAGAGCAGGAAATTGGGGATTACCAGAATTCCCGTGCCGCCCAAACGAAGAGAGTGCATGCTGATGCATCATCTTCGGGTGTGTTCATTACAAAGAACTGTTTCTCAGTATCCTTTACGTCCTGGGTATGTGATACCAGATCAGGATCCCAGATATGTAATCTGTTACATAGGGCTACAGATAGGTAGAGAACTGAGAATGGGTGATAAGTTTCATGAGGCAGAAAACGGGGCAAGTGTTGCAGCCAAGTCTGTTGGTCACTGTCACCCTGTATTACCAATACATTGATTCTGAACGAATGTTATTAGATACCGAACCTGATATACAAAATCATATCAATCTCTTTATCAGTAAAGAAATGATAAAATTCTGTATTGTTGGATAATGTTTTGAACATTTCCTATATCAAAAGTTGATCGGTTCAGGCACGTTATCTAAAAGCGTTGATGTTCTAAATCAAACTACAGTTCTTAGTATACAGAACACACACAAGAGGAAGATTTCAGAATTGAACGATTCCTTCTTGAGGTATTGTAGACTAGGTCAGATCTATGCGACCCGACTGGCTGCAGTTACATGTAGATGCATATTTAAATCAGTTTGAATTATATCTTGTGAAACTCGCTAGTCATGTCACAAAGATATAATGACACCAGCTCTGTTTATTGGAAACAGAGAAAGAGTTAATGAACTCTTGGGACTGATACATGATGATGTATGTAAGGTCTCCTGTCTACACATGCCAGGACTGGTTCTTTATACTTCATTACATTCTCTGATGATCTTTCGAGATTCAGACCTATGTTCCTGTTGAAACACAAGTCCGAACCTTTTGAGATATTCACAGTATATAAGCGAGAAGTAGAGAACCAGAATACGGGTATAAGTATTATGTCCTATGATGAGATCAAGGAGGAGAATACTTGAGCACGGAAATACTGGATTATTCTAAAGGAGAATGAGATTCTCTCTCAGCATTACTCCTCTGTATACACCATAGCACGATGGTATATCAGGGCGGAGCAATCACACCCTATATGATAAGGTGTGCTCTATGATGAGTACTACTGAGTTACCTGTTTCCTTTTGGGGGTTATGCACTTATGAAGTTGCCTACCTATTGAATAGGGTGCCAATCAAATCAGTTGCCTACCATTTCATATGTGATATGGAAAGGGAAGCGCCCATATCTTAAGTTAGTTAAGATTTGGAGTTGTCCGGCCTATGTCTAAAAGCAAAATCCGGACAAGCTCGAGGCAAGATCTGTTATGTAGAACTGGAAATGTTCCAGCTATACAAACTACAGCAGATGATTTGAAAGAACCAAAGGATTCAATAGTTACCAACGAACCTCAGCCTCTCCGCCGATCTAGTAAGGTTCCTCACCCACCTGAGAGATACTTCGGTTTCTCTATGACAGTGGGAGCGAGGATTGCATCATGAGATGATGACCCAACTAGTTTCGAGCTGGCCATCAGGAGTGAGACTCTGTAAGAATGGCTGGATGCTTAGCGATCTGAGATGGAATCCATGTACACCAACAAAGTATGGACTTTGGTTGCTATATCTGAAGGGTTAAATCCCCATCAGGAGCAAGTATATCTTGAGAAGATTACTTGGTGTACATTGAAAAGTTAAGACTTTCAAAGCTAGACTTGTTAAAAGTTTGCATCATTGACCAGTTGTGGATAATGATGAAACCTTTTCAAGTACCTATGCTTAAGTCCATCCAGATCCTACTTGCCACGGCTACATACCATGACTACGATATCTGGCGGTTGGGTGTCATGACAGCTTTTCTGAATGATGTTTTAGAAGAGAGCGTCTGTAAGTACACAGCCAGAGGGCTTCGTAAATAGTGGGAGCAGCGGAAACGTGTACAAGATGCTTTATAGGATAAAGCAGGCATCGCGGAGTTGGAACGTCTGTTTTGATGAATTAGTCAAAGAGTTTGACATCATCAAAATGGTAGATGAACCTTGTATATACAAAAAGGTAGTGGGGAGTATGGTGTTGATCCTCGTAGAGTACGTGGATGACATACTCTTAATAAGAAAGGAGTTTCCTATGCTACGCCCGGTCAATCTCCGCTTATCACAATGATTTTCCATATAGGATCAAAGTGATACCCCCTAAATCCTGGGTTTTGGATCTATGAGATAGATCTAATTGGATGTTAGGATTCTCACTAGTTGTAGTGAGATGGAATCAATCGATCCTGGGGAGAATCACTGGAAGGGTTCCAGGATGATAAAGACGACTGAATGTCAGTCGCAGGCATTGTCTTTACCCTCAGTACAGGGACGGTATGTTGGAAGAGTTCCAAGCTAGATACCGTGACATACTAGACGATAAAGGCAGGATACATCACTACTTAAGATACTACCAAAGAGGCAGTCTGGGTGTATATTGGTTCATGAGATGAACTTTGTTCCTCCCATTGTGTGACAATGGAGTTGTGGATTTTGCCAAGGAACGTCCGTCCCATCAGTGATCCAGACATATTCTAAGGCAGTATCACCTGATCATGGAGATAGTTAATCTCCAGGGAGATCGAGGTTAGGAGAGTAGACTCAGAGGACAAACACAGCGGATCCACTCACAAAGGCCTGTTCCCAGAGAGAGAATTTTATGGGATGGTTGAGTATGAGATACTACAACCACTGCTATCAGATGGCCCTAGTGCAAGTGGGAGATTGTTAGTTATATGTATGCCCTAGAGGCCATTACTATACATAGGATGTATATTGTAGTGGATGCTGGGACATATATAGGGAGGACTTTCTTGCTCGACATGATAGTATGCTATCTGGTTGATCTTTACCTTAACGTGTACACTGATTGTCTCCCTGTTACATGTTGGTAAAGCCCTTAGGATCTGTACTTGACTACCTGGACTATGATGCGGATCATACTAGTGGGGACATGGTAGTCCATAAGTACATCCTTCAAAGTCCCTAGTCGTGGGTATATCGAGACGGGGCATCGATATACCAGAGTAGACTAGCGTGTACCTTCTCGACCCATACAGATGGGCGATGGATGATCCCATATCCATTGGTGTTTGACATCAGAGATGATATACGGGTGCTCAGTAGAGACTGGGTACACTGGACGGACTCGCCGAGAACTCCCAGATGGTATTATACCTTACGTCAGATGGCAGTTCTCTGGTGACACTGGTACAGAGTAGTCTGTTGACCCGAGATCGTCATAGAGTCTTGTGTGGTTCCCACTGTGCTTTGATTTCCATCTTACCACGTCCAAGAGGGCATGCAAAACGGTGGTTTTTGGGTACAGTCCCGAGTCACATGGAGGCAATGAGCGATAGGAGGGGATTCGTCTCTCCCGGTATAGGGAGTTGATGTTGCGCTGTGTGCGATTGGCTATAACAGGAAATCCCTGGCCAGGGTTGCTGAGATTTACTGGAAAGTGTTACCAGTAGTTTCTCGAATTGTTATAGACCTCATATCGACACGACTTATCAAGCTATTGGGGTCTGACGTTTACCACCCCTAGGCGAGATATGCGACATATCAGACGGACAGACCGGACTGTACAGTAAGTGTTACTGGTTTTATTCACAGGAGTGTGAGCGAGCTTGCTCGTCGATCTTCTGATCGCTCAATACCCGGGTGGCCGTTACGTTTAGCAGACTGCTTGCGGCTTGTGGATGCTTGATATGATCATCATCTGCTGCCGGCGTATTGACGAGTCTTTAGAGTCCTACACAGAGGTTTCCTGGCTCAAGCAAAACGAAATAGGAGCGCATATGAGATATTGTAGGGTTCCTAGGCACTCTAGTGAGGTCTCACAAGGCATCGAACATGCCAATTTCAAAAAATCTAGGTGCCGAGAGACCCGACTACGGATCGTTTGCTAGAAAACTAGGCGAAAAAGCTAACTAGTTAACAACTTAACTAATGGGTTATCGGAAATACAACCTTTGTAGATCCGGTGCTCCACCTCCATAGCTCTGCAACGAAGTCCTTTGCTGTCCAAAATGAATCCGGGCTCTAACGTCGGCTTCATCGGAGAATAGGCGAGCTAGGTCGTCGATGTCCATGCCGAAGATGATCTACGTCGAGGCATCGCTAAATCAAGCTCCACCTTCACCAAGCCATGAAAACTTGTGAAGGAAACACACTCTACTACTTGGCAAGAGGTAGAAGATGAGAAAATAGGAAGTGGGTAGACTTTAGAATTGGATTTCTCACTCATTTGCATCAATCCACCATTGAAGCAATCAAGCTTTTTCAAGTGAAGAAAAGAAAGAAGAAGAAGAAGCTTGTTATGATAAGAATTAATTTAATTAGAAAAGAAACTCATTCTTATCATAACATGACCATGGTTAGTTGTAGAGAGTGAACTAGGGTTAGTGGAGTGGTTAGGGTTAAGCATGAGACAAAATGGTTAACTAAGTCAAAGCTTCATGAAGATTCATGAACAAAACAAAATAGCAACCATTTTTCAGTTTTTGCTTTTAATTTTCTTTTCCAAATGAATAACTAATAAATAAATAAATGAAAAAGAAAACATAACCCTAACCATTCACAACCATGGTTTAATCTTTACACTTAACCAATTTAGCATGCATCATCAAACATGATACAATCATGTGCACAAAATCATATCGCATATATAATGCGCACACCCGAGTGAGAAAATCCATTTTAAAGTGAACCGATACTAGTTAATGAAAAGTAATATATCAAATATATAATTATACATTAAATCATTAAATCAACACTTGATTTAACGATCCGGTCATATCGCATATAATCGACTAGTATCCAATGTATCAGCTGATCGAATCAATCCTTGATTCGATAACTAGGTTATATCACATATAACCATTCGATACATTCATCGCGAGAATGGAATGCGGTATCACATACACGCATTATTCTCGGTCCCGCACATATCTCATATGCGCTCCTATTTCGTTTCGCTTGAGCTAGGAAACCTCTGTGTAGGACTCTAAAGACTCGTCAATACGCCGGCAGCAGATGATGATCATATCAAACATCCACAAGCCGCAAGCGGTCTGCTAAACGTAACGGCCACCCGGGTATTGAGCGATCAGAAGATCGACGAGCAAGCCCGCTAACACTCCTGCGAATCCGACCAGTAACACTACTGTACAGTCCGGTCTGATCGTCTGATATGTCGCATATCCCGCCTAGGGGTGGTAAACGTCAGACCCCAATAGCTCGATAAGTCGTGTCGATATGAGATCTATAAAAATTCGAGAAACTACTGGTAACACTTACCAGTAAATCTCAGCAACCCTGGCCAGGGATTTCCTGTTATAGCCAATCGAACACAGCGCAACATCAACCCCCTATACCGGGAGAGACGAATCCCCTCCTATCGCTCATTGCCTCCATGTGACTCGGGACTGTACCCAAAAAACCACCGTTTTGCACGCCCTCTTGGACGTGGTAAGATGGAAATCAAAGCATAGTGGGAACCACACAAGACTCTATGACGATCTCGGGTCAACAGACTACTCTGTACCAGTGTCACCAGAGAACTGCCATCTGACGTGAGGTATAATACCATCTGGGAGTTCTCGGCGAGTCCGTCCAGTGTACCCAGTCTCTACTGAGCACCCGTATATCATCTCCGATGTCAAACACCAATGGATATGGGATCATCCATCGCCCATCTGTATGGGTCGAGAAGGTATACGCTAGTCTACTCTGGTATATCGATGCCCCGTCTCGATACACCCACGACTAGGGTCTTTGAAGGATGTACTTATAGATTACCATGTCCCCACTAGTATGATCCGCATCATAGTCCAGGTAGTCAAGTACACATCCTAAGGGCTTTACCAACATGTAACAGAGAGACAATCAGTGTACACGTTAAGGTAAAGAGCAACCAGATAGCATACTATCATGTCGAGCAAGAAAGTCCTCCCTATATATGTCCCAGCATCCACTACAATATACATACAATGTACAGTAATGGCCTCTAGGGCATACATATAACTAACAATCTCCTACTTGCACTAGGGCCATCTGTAGCAGTGGTTGTAGTATCTCATACTCAACCATCCCATAAAAGTCTCTCTCTGGGAATAGGCCTTCGTGAGTGGATCCGCCGTGTTGTCCTCTGAGTCTGCTCTCCTAACCTTGATCACCATAGAGATCAACCATCTCCACGATCAGGTGATACTGCCTTAGAATATGTCTGGATCACTGATGGGACCGGCGTTCCTTGGCATAAGCCACAACTCCATTGTCACACAATGGGAGGAACATAGTTCATCTCATGAACCAATATTCACCCAAACCGCCTCTTTGGTAGCATCTTAAGTAGCGATGTATCCTGCCTTTATCGTCTAGTATGCCACGGTATCTAGCTTGGAACTCTTCCAACATACCGTCCCTCCACTGAGGGTAAAGACAATGCCTGTGACTGACATTCAGTCGTCTTTATCACCCTGGAACCCTTCCAGTGATTCTTCCCAGGGTCGATTGATACCATTTCACTACAACTAGTGAGAATCCTAACATCCAATTAGATCTATCGCATAGATCCAAAATCTAGGATTTAGGAGGTATCACTTTGATCCTATATGGAGAATCTTTGTGATAATCGAAGATTGATCGAGCGTAGCATAGGAAACTACTTCCCTATCAAGTGTATGTCATCCACGTACTCTATGAGGATCGTTACCATACTCCCTACTACCTTTTTGTTTATACAAGGTTCATCTACCATTTTGATGATGTCAAACTCTTTGACTAATTCATCAAAACAGATGTTCCAACTCCGCGATGCCTGCTTTATCCTATAAAGCATCTTGCATACGTTTCCGCTGCTCCCACTGTCTACGAAGCCCTCTGGCTGTGTACTTATAGACACTCTCTTCCAAAATATCATTTAGAAAAGCAGTCATGACACCCAACCACCAGATATCGTAGTCATGGTATGTAGCCGTGGTAAGTAGGATCTGGATGGACTTAAGCATAGATACTTGAAAAGGTTTCATCATTATCCACACCTGGTTGATGACGAAAACCTTTAACAAGTCTAGCTTTGAAAGTCTCAACATTTCCATATACACCAAGTAATCTTCTCAAGATATACTTGCTCCTGATGGGGATTTAACCCTTCAGATATAGCAGCTAAAGTCCATACTTTGCTGGTGTATAAGGATTCCATCTCAGATCACTAAGCATCCAGCCATTCTTACAGAGTCTTACTCCTGATGGCCAGCTCGAAGCTAGTTGGGTCATCATCTCATGATGTAATCCTCGCTCCCACTGTCATAGAGAAAACGAAGTATCTCTCAGGTGGGTGAGGAACCCTACTAGATCGGCGGAGAGGCTGAGGTTCATTGGTAACTATTGAATCCTTTGGTTCTTTCAAATCATCAGCTGTAGTTTGTATAGCTGGAACATTTCCAGTTCTACATAACAGTCCTTGCCTCGAGCTTGTCCGGATTTTGCTTTTAGACATAGCCCGGATAACCCCAAATCTTAACTAACTTAAGATATGGGCTCTTCACTTTCTATATCACATATGAAGTGGTAGGCAACTGATTTGATTGGAACCCTATTCAATAGGTATGCATCTTCTCAAGCGCATAACTCCCAAAAAGGAAATAGGTAACTCAGTAGTACTCATCATAGAGCACACCATATCAAATAGGGTGTATTTGCTCCGCCCCGATATACCATCGTGCCATGGTGTATTCGGAGGAGTAATGCTGAGAGAGAATCTCATTCTCCTTTAGAAAAGTCCAGGAATTCCGTGCTCAAGTATTCTCCTCCTTGATCGCATCATAGGACATAATACTTATATCTGTATTCTGGTTCTCTACTTCTAACTTATATTCTGTGAATATCTCAAAAGGTTCGGACTTGTGTTTCAACAGGAACATAGGTCTGAATCTTGAAAGATTATCAGAGAAAGTAATGAAGTATAAAGAACCAGTCTTGGCATGTGTAGACAGGGGACCTAACATACATCAACATGTATCATCCCAAGAGTTCACTAACTCTTTCTCTGTTTCCAGTAAACAGAGCTATGGTCATCTTATCTCTGTGACATGACTGGCGAGTTTCACAAGATGTAAATTCAAACTGATTTAAATATGCATCTTTATGTAACTCTAGCTAGTCGGGTCACATTGATCTGACCTAGTCTACAATGCCGCAAGAAGAATTCGTTCATTTCTGAACTCTTCCTCTTGTGTGTGATCCGTATACTAAGAACTGTAGTTTGATTTAGAACATCAATGCTTTTAGATAACGTGCCTGAACCGATCAACTTTTGATATAGGAAATGTTCAAAACATTATCCAACAATACAAAATTTTACCGTTTCTTTACTAATAAAGAGACAGATATGATTTTGTATATCAGGTTCGGTATCTAATAACATTCGTTCAGAATCAATGTATTTGGAATACAGGGTGACAGTGACCAACAGACTTGGCTGCAACTCTTGCCCCGTTTTCTGCCTCATGAAACTTATCACCCGTTCTCAGTTCTCTACCTATCTGTAGCCCTATGTAACAGATTACATATCTGGGATCCTGATCTGGTATCACATACCCAGGACGTAAAGGATACTGAGAAACAGTTCTGTATAAAGAACACACCCGAAGATGATGCATCAGCATGCACTCTCTTCGTTTGGGCGGCACGGGAATTCTGGTAATCCCCTATTTCCTGCTCTGTCTTATAACAATTATAAGTTGGAGCGGGACCAACGTACCCCAGCTCAGTATAACAAGCGGGTTCAGTCAATAATCCGTATTATTATCTTGATTAAGGCGTGATATGGTCGCTACCTGGAGAGAGAGAGAAGAAAACACTCAGCGTGCGCTCTTGCAAGAATAGATCGGTTTTTATTTTATCTAATCAGGATGGCTCCCACTGCTTTTTATCAAATCTTCCTTCAAACCCTAAAAGGAAAGACTAGCCGGGATTAATTACACACTATAAGTTCGCCAATCTTTCAGCCAGGCCAGTGTCGGTACTTTGAGGGAGGTCCCCCGTGCTTTCGCACGAACCTAATTAATGTAAATCTCGTTTTCCCAGAGGCGTAACCTCGTTAACTCCTTTCTAGACACCTACTTGATCGGCTAATTGTAATGTATAAAACTCTCCCAGGAGTAACTCTTACTCGCAGTGGGTATCGGGATCCAACTATCTCATAGAAGGTATGCAATCTCATTGCAAATTTCAACACTTGAAATTCCCGATAATATTTTGCCCCTAACGTGCTATGACCTTGACGAAAGCCAACAAACCATAGCCCGCTAGTCAAGTTCAACCCGTACATTTCTTGATCGAATTAAACCCACCCGCACGACCCTTGACGAAAGCCAACAAAGCCGCACGACTACCCTAATCCAATCGCATCGTATGCTGGCAGATAAGCAGCATATAGCTACCGCACACTGCACCTTGACAAAAGCCAACAAATGCAGCATGAATACTATATACAACTTATCTGAAATGACGGAGGGCTACGACAGGTTTTTCTGAAAACCTATTGCGTAATGAACTTGATATCGTTGTAGGATCGAATGATTTTGAAATGGAGTGTTTTTGAGGCTTTTCTAGTTTTGCTAAAGGAGTCACTCCCGGTGAAGGGATCGTCGGTCCTTTCCTCGTCGAATGAGGTGCGGGATATATCACATATATCACTGTGCAAAGCAAAAACACTTAAAAGCAATCAAAAGACAAACCGAGTGTGTAGCATCTGCCAGTTATTGCTAAAGGAGTCACTCCCGGTGAAGGGATCTCGGTCCTTTCCTCATCGAATAAGATGCAGGATATATCTCATATACCGCTGTGCAAAGCAAGAACTGTAGCTACCTGTTTTATTTTGAAATTCGATTCTACAACATCTTAGGTTTCTTTTATTTCATTAATCACATTAATGAAGTCCCATCATTAAATGTACCTAAACATCACAGATAAATACGACGTACACTTATGCCATCCGCATTCGCCTCGATGTCCCCTCGTGCACCGTTAGGTTAGGTAACTAACGGCAGAGCAGGGCAGGGCTAGCGCGGGTGTAAAACATAAGTAACATCTATATAATATATTATATATACTATATACTGTATCTATCACAGAACATCACATGATCACATCACAGATATCGCAGCAGAAGAATCATATGAAATTTGGATATACTAGGACGTCCGTGTTTTCAATACGAGCCAGTATAAAACACGGATTCCACGGTCATGATGAATAGCCAAACCCACACCCCTAGACCCCTACGAGAGCGGCAAGTAACCCTACCAATTCTGGAGTTAGGAGACCCGGACTCGACTCCTCGAGTTGGTTTCCCACTGGACTCTAGAACCCGGTTACTTGTGCTCCCCTCCTTGGGTCTATCCTAGTGCGGAAAAGTAAATAATATACAAACGGTGACATCTTCCGCAACCTGGAAGTGCCCCAATAAAAGAATATTACATACAAGTTTTTACATGAATGAAAATGAAAAACACTCATCTCACATAAAAACCCCCGGCTATTCAAACACGACGATCCAATATAACATATCCAGCAACACATAACATCACATGTCATCAACGTAAGTAAATATGTCCATCCCAATTGTCGTTGACATATAGCAACGAAACCGGCGATATCACATATTACACTTACGGTCACAGAAAAGAAAGTGTAAAACTACAATAGTTGGAATCCGCAACCTCCTCAGACATCGCATGCCTGACCAAATGAATTCTTTAGACATCGCATGCCTAACAATTATAAACCCCGCATTTTAGTCTCAAAATTGAAAACACTTTTCAATACCAAGTCGGGCAATTCAACAGGATTCCTGACATCCTGATTGAATGCTCGTCGCAAACTTCAGTAGACGGCCGCACCCCCGATACCGTCGACGAAGTGCACCAAGGAGGAACACCGCTACCGCGAGCATCCGAATGGATGCTTTCGGCGACGGGGTTCTCCTACAGTCACTTGGTCGGGGCTATGGGGCGAGGCTGTCTATTAAGTTTACCCGGCGAGTATCCGCGTACGCTACGTGATTGCGACGGACTTTTGATCACATCAAAATTCCGTGGCAATCGATCAAGTAAGACTAAACTGCTATGTTTATAACATTCATTTAGTTATCTCATAACTATTTGTGAATTCCAATTATTGTATCCCATTCCAGATAATTAGAAAATGTTAAACTTTCCGATTGAACATTCGAACACCCAAGTTTTCCCGATACAGATCAACACATGAAATAAGTCTAACAACATTCAGTTCATGCCTCAGTACCGACGGTCCAGCCGTAGAAGGGTCAAGCCAACGCCTCACATGTGGCACGCCGTACTGCCCCAAACCCTAAGGTTCAAAGGGCAGTTCAAGACGGTCACATAATCGAGTTAAGGTTTGTTGTCTTCTAGAGGGTCCATCGCGTTACTTGCACTACTTAGAACGTCGTTAAACTACGGAAAAATCCAACACTTGGAAATTTCCCGACAGGGGAAAAATTGGGTATTTTTATATCCGGTCGAACTTTTTAACATATTCTAAAATTTATCCGGAAAGCAAAACAGACAAAATTTGATACTCCGATCGAAACACCGAATCCCCAAAACAACTCCAGAAAATTCAACTCTTGAATAAATTTTAAAAATACGCAGAAAATCCAGCACTATCTATTAGGAGTTACTGTGTAAGATTCGCTCAACAATGATGCCGTACGACCGCGGATCCGCCGCACGAGCCTTGCTCGTGCCGCGGAAACGCGGCAGTTTGATGGAGTTAGGAGCACGAATTTCACAGTACCTCTTAAATTCACCTGCTGATTTTTCTGAATATTTTTAATGTTGAAAAACTCACTGTTTTAGAAAAAGGACAGAGAGCATGGAAATTTTTTGTGGTTTCGGTTCGTTCGGACTTCAAATTCCGTCTAGACTTCGCCTAAGGCTCTAGCTAGGCTCTGATACCACTGTAGGGTTCCTAGGCACTCTAGTGAGGTCTCAAAAGGCATCGAACATGCCAATTTCAAAAAATCTAGGTGCCGAGAGACCCGACTACGGATCGTTTGCTAGAAAACTAGGCGAAAAAGCTAACTAGTTAACAACTTAACTAATGGGTTATCGGAAATACAACCTTTGTAGATCCGGTGCTCCACCTCCATAGCTCCGCAACGAAGTCCTTTGCTGTCCAAAATGAATCCGGGCTCTAGCGTCGGCTTCATCGGAGAATAGGCGAGCTAGGTCGTCGATGTCCATGCCGAAGATGATCTACGTCGAGGCATCGCTAAATCAAGCTCCACCTTCACCAAGCCATGAAAACTTGTGAAGGAAACACACTCTACTACTTGGCAAGAGGTAGAGGATGAGAAAATAGGAAGTGGGTAGACTTTAGAATTGGATTTCTCACTCATTTGCATCAATCCACCATTGATGCAATCAAGCTTTTTCAAGTGAAGAAAAGAAAGAAGAAGAAGAAGCTTGTTATGATAAGAATTAATTTAATTAGAAAAGAAACTCATTCTTATCATAACATGACCATGGTTAGTTGTAGAGAGTGAACTAGGGTTAGTGGAGTGGTTAGGGTTAAGCATGAGACAAAATGGTTAACTAAGTCAAAGCTTCATGAAGATTCATGAACAAAACAAAATAGCAACCATTTTTCCCTTTTTGCTTTTAATTTTCTTTTCCAAATGAATAACTAATAAATAAATAAATGAAAAAGAAAACATAACCCTAACCATTCACAACCATGGTTTAATCTTTACACTTAACCAATTTAGCATGCATCATCAAACATGATACAATCATGTGCACAAAATCATATCGCATATATAATGCGCACACCCGAGTGAGAAAATCCATTTTAAAGTGAACCGATACTAGTTAATGAAAAGTAATATATCAAATATATAATTATACATTAAATCATTAAATCAACACTTGATTTAACGATCCGGTCATATCGCATATAATCGACTAGTATCCAATGTATCAGCTGATCGAATCAATCCTTGATTCGATAACTAGGTTATATCACATATAACCATTCGATACATTCATCGCGAGAATGGAATACGGTATCACATACACGCATTATTCTCGGTCCCGCACATATCTCATATGCGCTCCTATTTCGTTTCGCTTGAGCCAGGAAACCTCTGTGTAGGACTCTAAAGACTCGTCAATACGCCGGCAGCAGATGATGATCATATCAAACATCCACAAGCCGCAAGCGGTCTGCTAAACGTAACGGCCACCCGGGTATTGAGCGATCAGAAGATCGACGAGCAAGCCCGCTAACACTCCTGCGAATCCGACCAGTAACACTACCGTACAGTCCGGTCTGATCGTCTGATATGTCGCATATCCCGCCTAGGGGTGGTAAACGTCAGACCCCAATAGCTCGATAAGTCGTGTCGATATGAGGTCTATAACAATTCGAGAAACTACTGGTAACACTTACCAGTAAATCTCAGCAACCCTGGCCAGGGATTTCCTGTTATAGCCAATCGAACACAGCGCAACATCAACCCCCTATACCGGGAGAGACGAATCCCCTCCTATCGCTCATTGCCTCCATGTGACTCGGGACTGTACCCAAAAACCGCCGTTTTGCACGCCCTCTTGGACGTGGTAAGATGGAAATCAAAGCACAGTGGGAACCACACAAGACTCTATGACGATCTCGGGTCAACAGACTACTCTGTACCAGTGTCACCAGAGAACTGCCATCTGACGTGAGGTATAATACCATCTAGGAGTTCTCGGCGAGTCCGTCCAGTGTACCCAGTCTCTACTGAGCACCAGTATATCATCTCCGATGTCAAACACCAATGGATATGGGATCATCCATCGCCCATCTGTATGGGTCGAGAAGGTATACGCTAGTCTACTCTGGTATATCGATGCCCCGTCTCGATACACCCACGACTAGGGACTTTGAAGGATGTACTTATAGATTACCATGTCCCCACTAGTATGATCCGCATCATAGTCCAGGTAGTCAAGTACACATCCTTAGGGCTTTACCAACATGTAACAGAGAGACAATCAGTGTACACGTTAAGGTAAAGAGCAACCAGATAGCATACTATCATGTCGAGCAAGAAAGTCCTCCCTATATATGTCCCAGCATCAACTACAATATACATCCAATGTACAGTAATGGCCTCTAGGGCATACATATAACTAACAGATATGTGCGGGACCGAGAATAATACCAGTATGTGATACTGTATTCGATTCTCGCGATGTGACATTGATCGGTTATATGCGATATAGCCGGGTTATCGGATCAAGTGTTGATTCGATAAGTTGTTACTAATGATACTAGTCGGTTATATGCGATATGACCGGATCGTTAAATCAAGTGTTGATTTAATGATTTAATGCATAATTATATATTTGATATATTACTTTGCATTAACTAGTATCGGTTCACTTTAAATGGATTTTCTCGCTCGGGTGTGCGCATTGCATTTGCGATATGATTTTGTGCACATGCTTGTATCATGTTTGATGATACATGCCTTTTTAATTAAGTGTATAGAATTAAACCTTGGTTAATGGAATGGTTAGGGTTTACTATTTGCTTATTCATTTTATTCATTTATTTATTAATCTTTTTCTTATTGGAAAAAGGAAATGAAATGATAAAATGGTGGCATTTCTTTTGTTCATTCATGAAGCTTCATGAATGCTTTGACTTGATGACCATTTTGTTTTTCGCTTAACCCTAACCATTGCATTAAACCATGATTAGTTCTCTACACTTAACTATGGTCATGTTATGATAAGGATTGATTATTCTTTTCTTTTTTAAAATAACTTATCATAACATAATTCTTCTTCTTCTTCCTTTCTTCACTTGAAGAAAGCAAGCTCCATCAATGGTGATTGATGGAAATGAGTGAGAAATCCAATTCTAAAGTCTACCCACTTCCTATTTCTTCATCCTCTACCTCTTGCCGAGTAGTAGAGTGTGTTTCCTTCACAAGTTTTCATGACTTGGAGAAGGTGGAGCTTGATTTAGCGATGCCTCGACGTAGATCATCTTCGGCATGGACATCGACGACCTAGCTCGCCATTTCTCCGACGAAGCCGACGCTAGAGCCCGGGAATTCATTTGGACAGCAAAGGGACTTCGTTGCGGAGCTATGGAGGTGGAGCACTGGATCTACAAAGGTTGTATTTCCGTTTCTTTGTAGTTAAGTTGTTAACTAGATTATATTTTCGCCTAGATTTCTAGCCAACGATCCGTATTAGGGTTTCTCGGCACCGTTAAATTTTGAAATTGGCATGATTGATGGCTTGTGAGACCTCACTAGTGTGCCTAGGAACCCTACATGTCTGAAAAGCAAAATCCGGACAAGCTCGAGGCAAGGTCTATAATGTAGAACTGGAAAGGTTCCAGCTATACAAACTACAGCAGATGATTTGATAAAACCAAAGGATTCAATAGTTACCAACGAATCTCAGCCTCTCCACCGATCTAGTTAGGTTTCTTACCCACCAGAGAGATACTTATGTTTCTCTATGATAGTGGGAGCGAGGATTGCATCATGAGATGATGACCCAACTAGTTTCGAGCAGGCCATCGAGAGTACGGACTCTGTAAGAATGGCTGGATGCTTAGCGATCTGAGATGGAATCCTTATACACCAACAAAGTATGGACTTTGGTTGCTATATCTGAAGAGTTAAATCCCCATCAGGAGCAAGTATATCTTGAGAAGATTACTTGGTGTAGATGGAAAAGTTGAGACTTTCAAAGCTAGACTTGTTAAAGCTTTTCGTCATCGACCAGGCATGGATAATGATGAAACCTTTTCAAGTGGCTATGCTTAAGTCCATCCAGATCCTACTTGCCACGGCTACATACCATGACTGCGATATCTGGCGGTTGGGTGCCATGACTGCTTTTCTAAATGATGTTTTAGAGGAGAACGTCTATAAGTACACAGCCAGAGGGCTTCGTAGACAGTGGGAGCAGCGGAAACGTGTACAAGATACTTTATAGGATAAAGCAGGTATCGCGAAGTTGGAACATCTGTTTTGATGTGATTAGTCAAAGAGTTTGACATCATCAAAATGGTAGATGAACCTTGTATAAACAAAAAGGTAGTAGGGAGTAAAGTGACGGTCCTCGTAGAGTACGTGGATGACATGCTCTTGATAGGGAAGGAGTTTCCTATGCTACGCTCGGTCAATCTCCGCTTATCACAATGATTCTCCATATAGGATTAAAATGATACCTCCTAATCCTGGATTTTGGATCTATGAGATAGATCTAAATGGATGTTAGGATTCTCACTAGTTGTAGTGAGAAGGTATCAATTGATTCTGGGGAGAATCACTGGAAAGGTTCCAGAGTGATAAGGACGACTGAATGTCAGTCACAGGCATTGTCTTTACCCTCAGTAAAGGGACGGTATGTTGGAAGAGTTCCAAGCTAAATACCGTGGCATACTAGACGATAAAGGCTCGATACATCGCTACTTAAGATGCTACCAAAGAGGCAGTCTGGATGTATATTTGTTCATGAGATGAACTTAGTTCCTTCCATTGTGTGACAATGGAGTTGTGGCTTATGCCAAGGAACGTCCGTCCCATCAGTGATCCAGACATATTCTAAGGCAGTATCACCTGATCATGGAGATGGTTGATCTCCAGGGTGATCGAGGTTAGGAGAGCAGACTCAGAGGATAACACGGCGGATCCACTCACAAAGGCCTTTTCCCAGAGAGAGACTTTTATGGGATGGTTGAGTATGAGATACTGCAACCACTGCTATCAGATGGCCCTAGTGCAATTGGGAGATTGTTAGTTATATGTATGCCCTAGAGGCCATTACTATACATAGGATGTATATTGTAGTGGATGCTGGGACATATATAGGGAGGACTTTCTTGCTCGACATGATAGTATGCTATCTGGTTGATCTTTACCTTAACGTGTACACTGATAGTCTCTCTGTTACATGTTGGTAAAGCCCTTAGGATATGTATTTGACTACCTGGACTATGATGCGGATCATACTAGTGGGGACAGGGTAGTCCATGAGTACATCCTTCAAGGTCCCTAGTCGTGGGTATATCGAGACGGGGCATCGATATACCAGAGTAGACTAGCGTATACCTTCTCAACCCATACAGATGGGCGATGGATGATCCCATATCCATTGGTGTTTGACATCAGAGATGATATACGGGTGCTCAGTGGAGACTGGGTACACTGGACGGACTCGCCGAGAACTCCCAGATGGTATTATACCTTACGTCAGATGGCAGTTCTCTGGTGACACTGGTACAGAGTAGTCTGTTGACCCGAGATCGTCATAGAGTCTTGTGTGGTTCCCACGGTGCTTTGATTTCCACCTTACCACGTCCAAGAGGGCGTGCAAAATGGTGGTTTTTGGGTACAGTCCCGAATCACATGGAGGCAATGAGCGATAGGAGGGGATTCGTCTCTCCCGGTATAGGGAGTTGATGTTGCACTGTGTTCGATTGGCTATAACCGGAAATCCCTGGCCAGGGTTGCTGAGATTTACTGGTAAGTGTTACCAGTAGTTTCTCGAACTGTTATAGACCTCATATCGACACGACTTATCGAGCTGTTGGGGTCTGACGTTTACCACCCCTAGGCGAGATATGCGACATATCAGACGACGAGACCGGACTGTACGGTAAGTGTTACTGGTTGGATTCACAGGAGTGTGAGCGGGCTTGCTCGTCGATCTTCTGATCGCTCAATACCCGGGTGGCCGTTACGTTTAGCAGACCGCTTGCGGCTTGTGGGTGTTTGATATGATCATCACCTGCTGCCGGCGTATTGACGAGTATTTAGAGTCCTACACAGAGGTTTCCTGGCTCAAGCGAAACGAAATAGGAGCGCATATGAGATATGTGCGGGACCGAGAATAATGCGTGTATATGATACCGTATTCTATTCTCGCGATGAATGTATCGATATGGTTGTATGCGATATAACCTAGTTATCGAATCAAGGATTGATTCGATAAGCCGATACATTGGATATTAGTCGGTTATATGTGATATGACCGGATCGTTAAATCAAGCGTTGATTTAATGATTTAATGCATAATCATATATTTGATATATTACTTTGCATTAACTAGTATTGGTTCATTTAAATTGGATTTTCTCACTAGATGTATACAAGTTGTATATGTGATATACTTTTGTGCACTTGATTGTATCATGTTTGATGATACATGAATGCTAGGGTTTGTGTAAAGAATTAAACCTTGGTTAAGTAAATGGTTAGGGTTTTTATTTATTCATTCTATTATCTTTTTAATTTGGATTAAAAAGAAATGGCAAAAGAAAAGAAAATGGTTGCTTTCATTCTTGAAGCTTGTTGAAGCTTCATGAAGCTTTGACCAAAGTGACCATTTTGTCTTCATGCTTAACCCTAACCATTCATCTAACCTTAGTCAATTCTCTACACCTAACCATGGTTCATTTTATGATAAGTATTCTTTTATTTTGTATTTTTAATTAACTTATCATAATATTCATCTTCTTCTTCTTCTTCTTCTTCAAGATGAAGAAGCTTGATTCCATCAATGGTGATTTGATGAAAAGAGTGAGAAATCCAATTCTAAAGTGAACCCACTTCCTATTTCTTCATCCTCTACCTCTTGCCAAGTAGTATAGGGTGTTTTCTTCACAAGTTTCATGACTTGGTGAAGTGGGAGCTTGATCTTGTGATGCCTCGACGTAGATCATCTTCGGCATCGTAGTCGATGACCTAGCCCGCCCATTTCTCCGATGAAGCCGACGCTAGAGCCCGGGATTTGATTTGGACAGCAAGGATACTTCATCATGGAGCTATGGAGGTCGAGAACCAGATCTACAAAGGTTGTATTTCCGTTCACTTAGTTAAGTTGTTAACTAGTTGCTTGTTTCGCCTAAAATTCTAGTTAACGATCCGTATTAGGGTTTCTCGGCACTTGTAAAATTTGAAATTGGCATGGTTGATGCCTTGTGAGACCTCATTTGTGTGCCTAGGAACCCTACACATGCAACTCAAGAATGAGAGGAGAGGAAAAGCCAAGGGGGGAAAGCCATAATGCAAGCAAGAGACAAGGATGGGTGATGATGAGGAGTCATGATCACACAAAAAGTCTCAACCTACTCCCATCATATCAAGAGAGTAATGATGAAGCAAAAGAGAGTCAAGGGATGGTGGAACCATCATGAACCATAAAAAGTCTTCTCCATAATAAAATGCACAATTGCAAATAACCCCCTCCACCAAATTTCAGCCAAAGAAAGAAACAAAGGAAAATGGCCGAAATGGAAAACAAACTGGCAACTTCAGAAAAACGATCCCGTAATAAATTACAGGAAAACCCGCGACTGTATATACATACCCGCATTTGTATTCCGACCGAATACAAATGCAATGAGACAAAATCTACACTATACAATACTAGGATCCGGTTTAAACCAAAGCCCGCTAGTATTATTCATCCGATCATGATCCGTGCAATACCGCACGTACATGATCGAACCCTGCCATATCTCTATACGGGCTCTACAGCGTTTCGCCCGAAACTTGAGAAACGGTCTGTGGGGGACTCTAAAGACTCGTCAATAGTTTGGTTGTGGATTTAACCACTAGCACGTCAGAGGTATTAGCCATACGTAACGGGCTACCAGGTATTGACCAAATGGGACGTCGATGAGCGAACTCATCCTGACACCCTACTGAGCCTGTCAGTGACAATATCCGTACAGTCCGGTCCATTCGTCTATGAGCATCGCATGGCAGGCCTAGGGGGTTGGTAAAAGTCAGACCCCCAAAAGCGGTACAAGTCGTGTCGGAGTGTAGCCCAGAACACCTTGAGATATTACTGGAATACCTACCAGTAAATCTCCTGCCTTGGCCAAGGACTTCGTGTAATGGCTCTCTTAGACACAGCACGACCTCACCCCCAATACCAGGAGAGACGAACCCCAGAAGATCCGCTCACTGCCTCCATGTGGCTCGGGACTGTACCCAACTAAAACCTGTTTGCACGACTCCTTTGAGCCTTGGTAGGGTACTAATCAAAGTACAGTGGGAACTCACACGAGACAAATGACGATCTCAGGTCGATGAACTAACCTATACACATGTTACCAGGGAACTGCTATCTGACGTCTAGTATAAGACCAACTAGCATGTTCCCGGCGAGTCCTGTCCGGTGTACTCATAACCCAATGAGCACCTGTATACATCTTAGGTGAACCAACTAACACCAGTGGCTTGTGAGACCGGCCACCGCCCCTCGTCAGGGTCTCGACTGTATACACTAGTCTACTCTGGAGTATCGATGCCCTGTCTCGAAAACTCCCACGACTAGGGACCTTTTAAGGATGTGCTTATAGACCCCAGCTCCCACATATATGATCGCCATCATACTGCTGGCCGTCAAGCAAGAATCCTAAGGGCTCTATCAACGCGCAATAGTGACTTGTAAGGTCACCTAAAGCAGTACACGATGATAAAGATAAACCAGATAGCATACTATCATCTTGAGTAAGACTGTTCTAACGGTATAGGTCCTCCCTCAATCATTGCAATCACGTGCCTGTGATCCAATAATTGACTCTGAGGGCACTATCTCCAACAATCTCCCACTTGCACTCAAGGCTAATTATTGCGATGTCGCATACTCATAGCCCGTGTGATACCGAACACCCAACTCCTCTACTAATCAGTCTCACAAAATCCGTTTGCGAAACTAATGCGTCCGAGGAATAGCTTCAGTGAGTGGATCCACTCTAATGTTTCTATCTATGTCTCTCTTAATCTCAAGTTCGCGGAGAAAGCCATCTCCCGAAATGAGCAATACCTGTCTTAGAATATGTCTGGATATCTGATGGGACCTAGTTCATAAATGAACTCCAAATCCAAACTTCTTAGACTGTATCGTCAGCTGAACTTAATCAGTATCCCACGCCATGCCTCCCTCAGTATCCACTTGGACCACCTGTCCAAAATACTGCCCCTCGTCAGAGGAAAAACTATAACTCTAACAGTCACTCTGTCATCTAGGTCACCTTGGAAGCCTGGAATGATAACTGTCTCCTCAAAGAGGCTGTTGTTATCATATCCCTAGAACATCCACTTATGTTCTAAAACTGCTTCCGAATGTTTCTCCAGGATTGGATCAATATCAACTTATTGCATCTACTGCAAAAACAACATCTGGCATGGTACTTGACATCTCATGATTGACTCAATTGTCTAAGCAAGTGATCTGCCAATCATGCACATCCCTCTCCCCTTTAGTCTTTAAGACACCTTTAGAGAGGGTGACTCCATCACCTGCAGGTACACTACCATGCCAGGAGTCGTCCATTCTAAAACACCTTTAGAATGCTGTCTAAGTACCCAGATTGGGAAACTACCCAAATCTAGATCTAAAACCATAGTTCTAGTAACCAGAATGTCTGATATAAATATCCAACTCCTATATGGAGAAACCACTGTGTGACGACCAAAGTATAACCGATCGTAGTATAGGAATATCACTTCCTACTCTGTGTATGTCATCCAAATACCAGGACATCACACCCTACTACCTTCTTAACTGATCCATCCCTTTTTCTGATGAAGTCAAACCTATGACTGTCACATCAGAAATAAATGATCTATCTCCGCTATATCTGTTTTAGTCTATAAATAGACATAAGCCACCTTGTCCACTATACTTCCGCTGCTCCCACTGACCTCGACAACCCTCTGGCAGAGTCATATACACGTACACTTCTAAAGCAAGTTTAGAAAGACGCTATACTCATCCTCCTGCCGGGTTTCACAGTCTGGAACAACAGCAATGGAAAGTCTGGGTAAACAAGAACCTCCCTGTCACCGTCTTTGAGCATACCGAAGTACCTCTCGAGTGCCTGAGGTTACTCACCTTATCTGGGGAGTGGCCAATGGAATGTCAAACCAGATTGAATCTTTAGGTTCTTATCAAATTTTCAGTAATCGTTTGCGGTTCTGCAATCACTTCCAGTTCTACCATACTCCCACTACTGTTTTCTGAAAAAATCCATTTTTATTAAAACTGTGGCGAGTCAAGAACAATATCACTATTGATCTTCCAGATGGTAGAAAGTCAACCCCCGTCATAGCCTGGGTCAACCCACAAATAGCCATTACAGAAACGTGCCTTGAGTTATCCAGAGTCTGGTTTTAAGCATAAGCCGGACAACTCCCCGTACCTTAACAATGTTAAGATATGAACTATTCTATATCCAATACAGAAACAGAGGCACTGATTTAATTGGAACCAGATTCAAATCATGCAGCTGTCTCCAGTGCATGTCAACTAAATGGAGAGAGGCCGATCAGCATTACTCTACTTAGGAATGCTTCCAATTATGAGTAACCTGAAAGAGAAGCAAATTCTCTTAATCATTACTATCAACTGAATACCATACACAAGTATCTACATTTTCGATCATCTTGAAGAATCTTGATACTTGCAACACCTGGTTCTCTACTTTATTCATATACCTATAACTTCTCAAAACTCAGACCTTGTCTTTCTACGAAACACTTGTCTAAGAATTAGAGAAGTCATAAGTAAACCGAATATAGTACGAGGACCAACCCCTTTGTCCTAATGGACACTGGACAACATACAATACTCTTTATAAGTCCCCTGAGTCGAATAACTCAAACCCTGTGCGTCGTAGGTTGAAAACTATACTTATGGTTAAGAAGAATTACACCGCTGTTTAATACTCCTTACCTAACCATCCACTGATATAGGTAAATGTCATAGACATAATTTCAAAATGGTATATCTCACTCTATAGAAATAGACGTACATATATATCAATTTGAAATTGGTGCATAACAGCAGATATTCAAAACCAAATATTTGCCGTCCGGCAAACAACCTAGGTGACTTCCTCAAATATCACCAATTACAACGAATTCCGATATAATGAGGACGATCACCTAATTCCCAATAACTTACTCCTACTCATCATCTATAAAACCATACAGATGTGAGAATCATACCTGGTAAATACATACCCTGGAGCAAGGGTCTAATTGGGAAATCAGTTTTCTTTTAACAGTACACAGTGAAACTGAAACATGAATATGTTTCGAAGGGGTATCCGGGTATTCCTACTAATGCCTCTTCCATTATCCGGATTCACAACTGTAACCGTATATTTCTTTTCCATCTCTCCAAATCCCTTCATATGTCTTTAGTCATTGCCTTCTGTACACCCCTTTAGGCCAAATGGTTTTCTTCCTTCCGTACCGCTCGGCACCAGCCTATGGTTTGGAAGAAGACTATCCAATAAGCATAATGGGTGTACTGTCCTAATCCTAGGAGCACTCGCAGTACGAGAGAAGGTAAAGATAAAAGACACCTGAATAAACCTTATTCCTATTTCTCCTGAACCAGAATCCATCCCCGAACTGGAACAAGTCACTTCGAGTTCGTATATAACCATACGATGGAGTATCCAAATAATTGTGGATTTTCGTAGTGATACGGAGTGTCCTAGAGAAATACAAAGGTGAAGTGGGAGTGGTAATGAAATACTTGGTTTGGTCGTGAATAGCAGTCGCAATTTACTTTGCCCTCCTTCTAATCCCTTTATTTGTCTTAACTTAATACCTTCTGTACACCACACCTAGGCTAATCAGCTTTCTTCATTCCCTACCGTTCGGCACCAGCCTAAGGTTTGGAAGAAGACTATCCAATAGGCGTAACGGGTGTACTATCCCCTAATCCAAGGAGCACTCCTAACCTGAGAGAAGGTAAAAGGAAAAGATAACTGAATAGTCCTATTCGTTTTCTCCAGAACCAGAAACCATCCTCGAATAAATTCCTTCGAGTTCGTATATAACCATAAGATGGTTTTATCCAATGGAAGTGGAAGTTCGTAGTAATACGGGGTGTTCTGGAGAAAAGGGTAAAAGTAGGAGTGGCAATGAGGTATGCAACTCTGACAATCCAAAAGCCAGTGTTTAAGAAGGTTCGGTCGACTTGGTCACTGAGTTATAGTCTAGGGTCGGGCCATGGTTACAGCCAAAGAGAGAGCGAGAAAAGAAACACTTAGCGTGCACTCTAACCTAGATCAGAATGGTTATCACTTTATCTAATCAAGAAACCTTCCACTGTACCGTCAAATTCTCCTCCAAACCTGAAAGAAGAATTAGTCGGGATCACCCGAGGAGTAAACCAACTCATCAGTGGGAATCGGGATTCAACTATCATCGCAAGATAATGTGATGGAATCCACTCACGTTATCACACTCCAGAAGGTATGCGCATATCTGGCAAGTTTCAGTTTCTTTAGAAACTCCCGATGTGATTTTTGCCCCATGCTCTTATGTCCTTGAGGTAGGCCAAAATATCATAAGTTACATGTCAAGTTCTACCCATCATTATCCAGGTTAATTTGAACCCACCCGTACAAGCCCTTGACTTTGGCCAACAAGGCTATACGACTGTCCCAAACCAACGCATCTATCTATGCAACAGATAAATATCCGGTAGCTACCAGTCACTATGCCTTGGCGTAGGTCAATATACATAGCTTGAATACTACCAAACATTTAACTGAAACGACGGAGGGCTACGAATGGTTTTTGGCGAAAAACCTTTAACGTAATGAACTTGATATCGTTGAAGGAACCGGATAGCTTTTTAAAAATATAGTGACGAAAATCTTTCCTAAAGATGTCACTCCCGGTGAAGGGATCTCGGCTCTTTCCCCGTAGAATGAGGTGCAGGATATTCCAACTGAATACCACGATGCAAGGCAAAAGTAATCGACTATAGTGAAGTTATTGCCCTGACGCAAACTTCTGTCCAAGGGGTCACTCCTGGTGAAGAGATCTCGGCCCTTGCCTCGTCGACTGAGGTGCTGGATATTCATAACCGAATACCACTGTGCAAAACAAAAGAGAACGCCCTTGCAATAACAGCTTTTTCAAAAATGTTCCAACAACGTCAGAATAGGTTTGTTTAATTTGCATTGATCCGAATCAATGCAGTCCCATCAATTGATCAAACCACAAAAGAACGAAAATAATGATGTAAGTATATGCCACCCGCATTCGCCACTGGGTCCCGTCATTACTTAACTAATGACAGAGCGGGGACTGGACTAGCGCGGATGCAAAACATATACAACATCTACTAGTATATATATCAATATATAATATTCGGTCAAGGTGTGATAAAATGCAACATCACAGAAATGTAATATGTATCACAGAACAATACAGATATCTGGGATCCCCGGGTTTCATTGAGCCGTTACTGAAACCCGACGTTCCCCTTGTCGTGTGGATAGCCTGTGCAATGAAATCCTAGACCCCTACGGGCGCGGCAAGTTACCCGCCAAAACCTGAAGCGAGGCAGCCCCCTTCAACAACGTGAATGGACCACCCAGCACTTCACGGAATCCGGTAACTTAGGCACCCATCCTTGGGTCAACCTGTACCCCCTACGAGTGCGGCGAATAGCCCACCAATTCTAGAGTGAAGCCCCCTTCGTCTCAACGCCATGAGATGCGGGCCCGTTGCCCTCTAGAACCCGGCTATCCGTGCACACCACTGCGGGGTAATCCTAGTACAGAAAGTAAAATATACATACAACGGGTACATCGACCTCAGCCCGGTCGTGCCCCAAAAGAATAATATACAAACAGGCAGTAGCGGCAGTCCACATGTCGGACGCTCGCCCCGCAATATCAAATGTACATAAACAACCAAACTGTACTAACATTGCATCCAGGCTATCCACCACGAAAAATCCGCAACTGTAAGTCCAAGCTACCTCTCCCGGTACTTTCGGGCATGCGGAATTTGGTAAAAAACGATTTTTATAGAGGTGGTAATATGGACCTATAACCCGGATCTTGGTTAAACATCTAACTAACAACCTAACTACGAGTTTCTAACTACTCGGTTAGGGGGTTATACCTTGCTTGTCTTGAACTCCTTCGTCTTCAAGCTCCGATGGTGGTCCGGATTGGCTTCTTCCCGTCGTCTCCGTACGCCGAAGATAGATCCACCTGAAAGCTCCAGCCTTTGGCTCCTTCTTCGAACTTTGAAGAAACTAGTTCACTCGGTTTGCTAAACCTTGTGAACTAGAATGGGTAGAGAAGAGTTTGTATGGGATTTTATCTATGGTTCTTGATTCTCAACTCATGAGATAGGTGAACCATAGAGTCAAGAGAGGGAGCAAGAGGAAGAGGGTGAAAGCAAAAACAAGAGAGCTCAAGAACAAGAGAGAGAATGAGCAAGAAAGAATAAGCAAGTGTTTTGTCTTTCACCCTCTCATAATCCAAAACCATCATAACTCATTATACCAAATCAAGTGTTATGTGATGGTTGAAGCAACCATAACCATATCATTTCATGCACTCATTTTGCACAAATGAGCAAGCAAGCAAAAGTCTTTGCCATGAAATGATGGCTATGGTTATCATGATGGTCAACTAGTCAAGCCTAGTCAACCGGTCAACAAAGTCAACAAGTCAACAAAAGTCAACAAGTCAACAAAGTCAACAAAAGTCAACAACCATGTCACCATAACACTTAATTAATATAATAGTTAATCACATATCATATTCTCATTAGGGTTGAGCAAAAAGTCAAATAGTCAACGGTCAACTGTCAACAACCCTAATGAGAATCCGCTGCCTCTGTCTCCCCGTCATCTGTGCATACACATCCGCATCCGCGTTCCGAGGAACACGAATGCATACTGGATAAATCCAATCCCAAAAGGTACACTAGGATCTGGCTTAAACCAAAGCCCGCTAGTGTAAACTGTCCGGACACTGTACGTGCACAAGTGCACGAATGTGACCGAACTCTGTCGCAAAACCATGCGACCTGTCGCAAAACCATGCGACCTCTACTCTTTTGCCTAAAGGCGAAAAGCTTTCTGTGTGGGACTCTAAAGACTCGACACTACGCTGGCAGTGGGCTTAACCACAGACCGCAAGCGGCACTAGCTGTGCGTAACGTTCCCCAGGTAATGCCGATAAGAAGACCGACGAGGCGAAACCCATCTGAACTCCTACTGAGCCTGAATGTGACATTCTCCGTACAGTCCGGTCTGTTCGTCTGATACATCGCATGGCGGGCCTAGGGGGCGGTAAACGTCAGTCCCCCAATAGCGGTACAAGTCGTGCCAGAGCGAAGCCCAAAACACCCTGAGATAACACTGGAAGCCTACCAGTATATCTCGTTTGCCCTGGCCAGGGACTACTCGTGTAATGGCTCTCCTAGACACATCGCGATGTCAACCCCCAATACCGGGAGAGACGAATCCTGTCTAACCGTCACTGCCTCCAAGTGCTTCGGGACTGCACCCAACTACTACCTGTTTGCACGACTCCTTTGAGCCGTGGTAGGGTAGTAATCAAAGTGCAGTGGGAACACACAAGAGGCGAAGTGACAGTGTCAAGTCAGCGGACTAAGCTGTACTCATGTCACCTGGGAACTGGTAACTGACGATAGGCATAATACCAACTAGTCAGTTCCCGACGAGTCCTGTCCAGTGTACCCGTAACCTAACGAGCACCCGCATACTATCTCAAGTACGACGTACTGACGGCTGTGGGACAGGCCGTCTCCCACACTGGGATGAGAAGCGCATGCGCTAGTCTACTCCGGAGTATCGATGCCCTGTCTCGATAGTCCTGCGACCAGGACCTTCATAAGGATGTGCTTATAGATTACCCAGCCCCACTAGTGTGACTGCGATCACATCGCTGGTAATCAAGCAAAGATCCTAAGGGCTCCACTAATGTGTATAGGTGATATACTAAAATAAACACATGTACACATTGAAGTAGAAACAAACCAAGTAGCATACTACTATTATGAGCAAGATTGTATATACAAGGTGAATATCCCAAGCTTCCATTAAGTAATATACAAACTAGTATGATACAGTAATGGCCTCTAGGGCATATACACTAACAATCTCCTACTTGCACTAAGGCCATGTACTGGCGTATCGAAGACCTATCATCTCGATCAGCCACTCGAACCGAGTCTGGGGTAGGGCCTTGGTGAATGGATCTGCAGTGTTATCTTCTGAAGCGACTCTCCGAACCTCGATCTCCTGGTGATCCACGATCTCCCTGATCAGGTGATACCGCCTCAAGATGTGCCTGGATCTCTGATGGGACCTGGGTTCCTTCGCTAAAGCTATAGCCCCGTTGTTGTCGCAATACAGAGGTATTGGATCAACAATGGACGGAACCACCTGAAGTTCTTTCAAGAACTTCCTCATCCAGACAGCTTCTTTTGCGGCATCAGATGCAGCGATGTATTCCGCTTCCATCGTCGAGTCCGCAACGGTTTCTTGTTTGGAACTCTTCCAACACACCGCCCCTCCATTGAGGGTAAAGACAAAACCCGACATGGACTTGGAATCATCCTTGTCACTCTGGAAGCTGGAGTCAGCAAAGGCCTCGATCTGGAGGTCTTTTCCGCCATACACTAAGAACATCTCCTTAGTCCTTCTCAGGTACTTGAGAATGTTCTTTACCGCTATCCAGTGTTTCTCCCCAGGGTTTGACTGATACCGGCTTACCACACTCAGTGCATAAGCTACATCCGGTCTGGTACACAACATCACATACATTATAGAGCCTACCGCAGAAGCGTAGGGTATAATAGACATGCGATCCCTCTCCAAATCAGTCTTGGGAGATATCTCTTTAGAGAGGGTGATCCCGTGACAAGCCGGTAGGTTACCGCGCTTGGAATCTTCCATACTGAATCTTTTCAGTACGGTGTCGATGTACCTGGACTGTGAAAGTCCTAATATCCTCTTGGATCTATCACGATGGATCCGGATCCCCAGGATGTATGAGGCATCACCCAGGTCTTTCATGGAGAACCTGTGTGACAAGAACCCCTTGACAGATTGTAGCATAGGAATGTCATTTCCTATTAAGAGAATGTCATCCACGTATAAAACGAGGAATACTACAGTTCTCGCTACAAATCTACTATAGATGCATGGTTCATCTGGATTTTTGATAAAGCCAAATTCTTTGACCGTCTCATCAAAGCAGATGTTCCAACTCCGCGATACCTGCTTTAGTCCATAGATGGACTTAAGCAACTTGCACACCTTTCCGCTGCTCCCACTCTGAATGAAACCCTCTGGTTGGTCCATATAGACACACTCCTCTAAATTTCCATTTAGAAAAGTGGTCTTTACGTCCATTTACCAGATCTCATAATCGTGGAAGGCAGCAATGGCAAGAAGGATCCGAATGGATTTCAGCATGGCTACTGGAGAAAAGGTTTCGTCATAGTCCAAGCCAGGTCTTTGACGAAAACCCTTTGCTACCAGCCTAGCTTTATAGGTCTCAACCTGTCCATCTACACCAATCTTCCTTTTGAAGATCCACTTGCATCCTACGGGTTTTACCCCGTCTGGAGCAATGTCCAATGTCCATACCTTGTTGGTGTACATGGATTCCATTTCGGTCCGTATTGCATCCAGCCATTTCACTGAGTCAACGCTTTGAACGGCCTGCTGGAAGCTAGTAGGCTCATCATAATCTATGATGCAATCCTCTCTATCCCCGTCTATGAGAAAACCGTAGTATCTCTCGGGGGGATGAGACCGCCTACTACTCCTGCGGAGCGGCGCAGGAATGTCCTGTTCTTTTGAACCCTCTGGTTCCACTAAACTTTCAGTAATAGTCCGTGGTTCTGGAATTTCTTCCAGTTCTACTGTGCTCCCACTTATCTGGTTTTCCAAAAACTCAGTTTCCAAGAAGTAGGCTTGGCGAGAAACAAGGACTTTTTGTTCCTCTTCACAGTAGAAGAAATATCCCTTGGAGTTCTTTGGATATCCCACAAACTTGCACTGTACTGAGCGTGCCTCGAGCTTGTCCGCATGCTGCTTTTTGACAAAAGCTGGACATCCCCATGTCTTAATGTGCTTAAGATAGGGTCTCTTCCCACACCACATCTCATATGGTGTAGTAGGCACAGTCTTAGTAGGAACTCGGTTCAAAAGGTATGCGGCTGATTCTAGCGCATATCCCCAGAATGATCGCGGTAACTCAGCGTTACCCATCATGGACCGTACCATATCTAATAGGGTGCGGTTCCGTCTCTCCGATACACCGTTTGTTAGTGTATATGCCCTAGAGGCCATTACTGTATCATACTAGTTTGTATATTACTTGATGGAAGCTTGGGATATTCACCTTGTATAAACAATCTTGCTCAACATAGTAGTATGCTACTTGGTTTGTTTCTACTTCAATGTGTACTTGTGTTTATTTCAGTATATCACTTATACGCATTAGTGGAGCCCTTAGGATCTTTGCTTGATTACCAGCGTTGTGATGGCAGTCACACTAGTGGGGGCTGGGTAATCTATAGGCACATCCTTATACAGGTCCCTAGTCGTAGGACTATCGAGACAGGGCATCGATACTCCGGAGTAGACTAGCGTATGCGCTTCTCATCCCAGTGTGGGAGATGGTCTGTCCCACAGCCATCAGTACGTCGTACTGGAGATAGTATACGGGTGCTCGTTGGGTTACGAGTACACTGGACAGGACTCGTCGGGAACTGACAGGTTGGTATTATACCTATCGTCAGTTATCAGTTCCCAGGTGACATGAGTACAGCTTAGTCCGCTGACTTGACACTGACACTTCGCCTCGAGTGTGTTCCCACTGCACTTTGATCACTACCCTACCACGGCTCAAAGGAGTCGTGCAAACAGGTGGTGGTTGGGTGCAGTCCCGAAGCACTTGGAGGCAGTGACGGTTAGACAGGATTCGTCTCTCCCGGTATTGGGGGTTGACATCGCGCTGTGTCTAGGAGAGCCATTACACGAGTAGTCCCTGGCCAGGGCAAGCGAGATATACTGGTAGGTTTCCAGTGTTATCTCAGGGTGTTTTGGGCTTCACTCCGACACGACTTGTACCGCTATTGGGGGACTGACGTTTTACCGCCCCCTAGGCCCGCCATGCGATGTATCAGACGAACAGACCGGACTGTACGGAGAATGTCACATTCAGACTCAGTAGGAGTTCAGATGGGGTTTCACCTCGTCAGCCTTCTTGTCGGCATCTACCTGGGGACCGTTACGCACAGCTAGTGCCGCTTGCGGTCTGTGGTTAAACCCACTGCCAGCGTAGTGTCGAGTCTTTAGAGTCCCACACAGAGGGTATTCGCCTCTGGGCAAAACAGAGTAGAGGTCGCATGGTTTTGCGACAGGGTTCGTTCTCATCCGCGCACTTCTGCACGTTTGGAGTCCGGACGGATTATACTGGCAGGCTCTGGTTTGAGCCAGATACTGGTATATGTTTTGGGGGTTGCTTTTATATCTTGGTATTCTTGTTCCTCGGAACGAGAATGCAGGTGTGTATGCACAGTTGCTTGAGGCGGAGAATGAGGTTTTTCATTAGGGTTTCGGATCGGGTGCGTATGCATAGTTGACAGTTATCATTTTCCAAACCCTAATGGATTTGTATATTATCTATTAATAATAGTAATTAAATAAGAATTATGTTATGGTTGTTTTTTGTTGACTTGTTGACCTTGGTTGACTTGTTGACCATTGACCACTTTCATGCCTTGAAAGTCTTCCTTGATTCATGCTTACACTTCATTTAAAGAAGCATGATAGTGGTCATTCCAAAATTACCATCAACTATTCTTATTCTAATTATTATCATTTAGATAATTCATTTCTTTTGCAATATGGTTGCAAGAAAGAAATAATTGAGCTCATTCTATCATAACCTCTCTCTCTCCTCATTTCATCTTCTTCTTCCTCTTGAAAAGAGAAACCTTCTCATGTGTTGAGAATCATTCTCTTTAGAAAGAAAAGCAAACCCTAATCTCTCTCTACTCATTCTAGGATGAAGGTTTAGCAAGCCGGAAACCCTAGTTCACTCAAAGATCGAGGAAGAGCCCAAAGTCGAACCTTCGAGGTGGATCCATCTTCGACGGGAGAAGGCGACGTAAAGAGAACCATCAACCTCTACAAGGTTTGAAGAAGAAGGAGTTCAAGTTTAGGTATAACCATCTTCCATAGTAGCTAACTCTCTTTAGCTAGATTGCTAGTTTTAGTTTAGACAACGATCCCGACCAAGTTTAGTCCATGTTGCCTCTTGCGATAAAAATTCGTTTTTTATACCGTTTCCGCCTCCCCGTAAGCACCGGGGGTCGCAATATGGACTTACAGTGGTATCAGAGCCTAACTAAACTTAAACTAGCTTGGTAGTGAAGTGTAACGAAGTTCGGAACCGAAAAATCGCAAAACCGGAAAATCAAAACCCTAACTTTCTGTTGAATTTTTTTCTGCTCAAAATGAAAAACTTTATACTTGTAAAATTGTCTCAGGGTTTTCTAAGAACACACAAGAAAAACGATAGCATGTTTCCTCCAAGCCGCCGCCCTTCCGCGGCCTCACCTACTCATCTGGCCGCGGAACCGCCGCAGGTTGTAGTCATCTTTGCATCGTTTTTCGTGCAGTGTTCTTCTGTGTTGGTTTTGGGATTTTTCAGATATATTATATGTACCCAGATTTTCCAGAACTGAAATTCACTTTTGGGGTCCTATAATTCCGTATTTTTTTCCGAACTTCACTGCACTTTGGCTATGTTGGTTATATCTGTGATGTTTGCATGTATTGAACGTCGGCTAATCGCTATAAGTCGATTAGTCGGGGTTATACATGATCTGTAATGTGCTGGAATGTGTATATGAATGTGTTGGACTGTCGCGGGTGAATAGCCGGGGTGGATGTGAGATGAGCTTTTGTTTTTCTTTCATTCATTGTAAATGTAAATTGATGTAATTATATTATTTGTTTGGCCGCACAACCGGGTCGGGGTTGTAGCCGTCATTGTATAATTCTTTTTACTGTTTTTGCTCCTAGGATAGACCCATGGTGGGGTGCACAAACTACCGGGAACTTGGCGGGTAGTTTGCCGCACCCGTAGGGGTCTTGGGTGGGGTATTTGCTATTCACCGCGACCGTGTTATCCGCTTTTCGTTTCAGGCTCGAAAGAAATGCGGATTGCTAGTATATCCAATGTATTCATCTGTGATCTGTAATGTCTATCATTGCTTTCTATTTAGGCGTTGCTTATGTTTTACAGCCGCGCTAGCCCAGCCCCCGCTCTGTCGTTAGTTAAGTAACCTAACGAGTGATGACGGGACCCCGTGGCGAATGCGAATGGCATAAGCGTACGTCATATTTTGGTTGTTTTCTGCAATGGTAGGAATTAAATGATGGGACGCATTAAAAGAACTAATGCAAGAATATCACGCATTAAAAGAACTAATGCAAGATAATAAACCAAGTTTAAGTCGATGGAACACTTTCGAAAAACCACTCGGTTCTTTTCAAAACTAACTTTTAAATGCGGAGCTTGAGCCACTCCTTCTAAAAGCTATCTCGTTCCATCGATTATATCAAGTTCACTACGTTCACGGTTTCGCCAAAACCATTCGTAGCCCTCCGTCGTTTCACATAAATAGTCAATAGTATTCAAGCTGTGTTTGTTGGCCAAAGTCAAGGCATAGTGATTGGTAGCTATTGGATATTCATGTGCAGCATAGATAGATGCGTTGATTTGGAACAGTCGTACTGCCTTGTTGGCCAAAGTCAAGGGTATGTACGGGTGGATTCAAATTAACCTGGATAACGACGGGAAGAACTTGACATGTGACTTATGATTTGTTGGCCAAAGTCAAGGTCATAAGAGCATGGGGCAAAAATCCACATCGGGAGTTTCATAAGTACTGAAACTTGCTAGATTTGCATACCATTTGGAGTGTGATGATTATGGTAGGATTCCTTCATTTTCGTCACGCGATGATATTTGGATCCCGATCCTACTGTGAGTATATGCTACTCCTCGGGAAATTTCTCACTAAACGATCAATGCTATAAACCTAGTAGGTGCCTAGAAAGGTGTTAGCGGGGCTACGCCCCCAGGGAAAAGAGGTTCTTAAATTAAGGAACTTCGCGAAAGCGTTGGAAAACCTCCCTCGAAGTACCGACACTGGCCTGGCTGAACGGTTAAGCAAGTATTGTACGGTGGGATTGATCCCGGCTAATTCTTCCTTTGTGGTTTGAGGAGGGATTCGAGAGACAGTGGGAGCCATCCTGTTTAGACAAATTAAAAACCATTCTAAACTTGCAAGAGCATCGTGCTAAGTGTTTCTTCTCTCCCCCTGCAGCGACCAAATCGAAATGACTGGACTTAAGTTACTTCTAGATAAAAACATACTGACAGGGCCAAACTACAAAGATTGGCTCAGGAATGTCAAATTGGCAATCTCTTACGACAAGCTGGGGTATCTTCTTACCACCAAAGCTCCCCCCGTCCCAGGTCCCACCTCCAGCGTCGCGGATAAGGAAATCCGTAAGACTTGGGAGATTGACAGCGCGAAGGCCAGATGCCTCGTACTTGCCTCGATGGACAATGACCATCAGAGGAGGCACGAGAATATGGATTTGGAATCCATATTTCTTCATACAAAAGAACTGTATGGAGAGCAGTCTCGTATCGCAAGATACGAAGTGTCGAAGAAGTTATTTTCGACTAAGTTGGCCGTCGGATCATCGGTAGCGGACCACGTGCTTAAGATGATTGGCTACACTGAGGAGCTCGCGGAACTTGGGACCACGTTGGATAGTGAACTCTACACAGATATAATTCTCCAGTCCCTTCCATCCACTTACGCCCAGTTCATACTGAATTTCAACTTGCAAGAAAAGGAAGTTGAACTTTCAGAACTCCTCAACCTGCTGAGGAGCGCAGAGGGCACCCTACAGAAGGGTAGGGATACATCCACTTTGTTTGTAGGAGGATCTTCTTCTTCTAGGTCCAAGGCGAAAGCCAAGGGAAAGAAGAAGAAAGCCCCCGCCAAACCAAGAGGCGGTGTTAGTAAAGTGGGTGCGAAGGGAAAGGAAAAGGCAACAAAAATAGCGGGGAAGCTTGTTGGTAAAGAGGAATGCTTCTATTGTCACAAGAGTGGACACTGGAAGAAAGATTGCAGGGCTTGGAAAGCCAGGACACAGGAACTGAAGCAGGTTGCAGCTTCAGCTTCAGGTGTGTATGTTATTGAAAACTGTCTTTCTATAAACTCTACTTCCTGGGTATTGGATACCGGATCAGGATCTCATATCTGTAATTCTTTGCAGGCGTTGAGAAACCGTAGGTTTTTGAAGGAAGGTGACATGACCCTCAGAGTTGCGAACGGAGCTAGCATGGATGCTAAAGCCGTGGGGGACTATCACCTAGGAATGTCAGATGGACATGTTTTGGTTTTGCGTAATTGCTTTTTTGTACCCAACGCAACTTGTAATATCATTTCTGTATCTTTGGTTTCTAAAGAAGGTTATGAATTTGCGTTTGTAAGTAATGTTGTTAACATTCACCTTAATCAAGTTCTGATTGGGTCAGGTACATTGAGCAATGGTATATACGTATTAAACCAACCACAGATTTTCAATGTCCAGAATACACACAAAAGAAAGTCACCAGATATTAATCAGACTTTCTTATGGCATTGTAGACTGGGTCACATCAATGAGAGAAGGTTGACTAAGTTACATACAGAAGGATATTTGGATCCGTTCGAATATCAATCATATGCCACTTGTCAATCCTGTCTCAAAGGAAAGATGACAAAGACTCCGTTCACTGGACACGGAGTAAGAGCGAGCGAGCTCTTGGGACTCGTACACAGCGACGTGTGCGGTCCAATGTCTACACATGCACGAAGCGGTTATTCTTACTTCATTACTTTTACGGATGATTTTTCAAGATACGGTTATGTCTTCTTAATGAAACATAAGTCAGAATCTTTTGAAAAGTTCCAGGAATTTAAGAATGAAGTAGAAAAACAGACCGGCAAAAGTATCAAGATTCTAAGATCGGATCGAGGTGGAGAATACTTAAGTGCCGAGTTCCTGAATTACTTAAAAGAGAATGGGATTCTCTCTCAGCTTACTCCTCCATACACTCCGCAACACAACGGTGTATTGGAGAGACGGAACCGAACCCTATTGGATATGGTACGGTCCATGATGAGTAACGCTGAGTTACCGCGATCATTCTGGGGGTATGCACTAGAATCAGCTGCGTACCTTTTGAACCGAGTTCCTACTAAGACTGTGCCTACTACACCATATGAGATGTGGTGTGGGAAGAGACCCCATCTCAGTCACATCAAGACTTGGGGATGTCCAGCTTTTGTTAAAAAGCAGCATGCGGACAAGCTCGAGGCACGCTCAGTACAGTGTAAGTTCGTGGGATATCCAAAGAACTCCAAGGGATATTTCTTCTACTGTGAAGAGGAACAAAAAGTCCTTGTTTCTCGTCATGCCTACTTCTTGGAAACTGAGTTTTTGGAAAACCAGATAAGTGGGAGCACAGTAGAACTGGAAGAAATTCCAGAACCACGGACTATTACTGAAAGCTTAGTGGAACCAGAGGGTTCAAATGAACAGGACATTCCTATGCCGCTCCGTAGAAGTAGTAGGCAGTCTCATCCGCCCGAGAGATACTACGGTTTTCTCATAGACGGGGATAGAGAGGATTGCATCATAGACTTTGATGAGCCTACTAGCTTCCAGCAGGCCGTTCAGAGCATTGACTCGGTAAAATGGCTGGATGCAATGCGGACCGAAATGGAGTCCATGTACACCAACAAAGTATGGACGTTGGACATTGCTCCAGACGGGGTAAAACCCGTAGGATGCAAGTGGATCTTCAAAAGGAAGATTGGTGTAGATGGACAGGTTGAGACCTATAAAGCTAGACTTGTAGCAAAGGGTTTCCGTCAAAGACCTGGCTTGGACTACGACGAAACCTTTTCTCCAGTGGCTATGCTGAAATCCATTCGGATCCTTCTTGCCATTGCTGCCTTCCACGATTATGAGATTTGGCAGATGGACGTAAAAACCGCTTTTCTAAATGGAAATTTAGAGGAGTGTGTCTATATGGATCAGCCAGAGGGTTTCATTCAGAGTGGGAGCAGCGGAAAGGTGTGCAAGTTGCTTAAGTCCATCTATGGACTAAAGCAGGCATCGCGGAGTTGGAACATCTGTTTTGATGAGACGGTCAAGGAATTTGACTTTATCAAAAATCCAGATGAACCGTGCATCTATAGTAGATTTGTAGCGAGAACTGTGGTATTCCTTGTTTTATACGTGGATGACATTCTCTTAATAGGAAATGACATTCCTATGCTACAATCTGTCAAGGGTTTCTTGTCACACAGGTTCTCCATGAAAGACCTGGGTGATGCCTCTTACATCCTGGGGATCCGTATCCATCGTGATAGATCCAAGAGGATATTAGGACTTTCACAGTCCAGGTACATCGACACCGTACTGAAAAGATTCAGTATGGAAGATTCCAAGCGCGGTAACCTACCGGCTTGTCACGGGATCACCCTCTCTAAAGAGATGTCTCCCAAGACTGATTTGGAGAGGGATCGCATGTCTATTATACCCTACGCTTCTGCGGTAGGCTCTATAATGTATGCGATGTTGTGTACCAGACCGGATGTAGCTTATGCACTGAGTGTAGTAAGCCGGTATCAGTCAAACCCTGGGGAGAAACATTGGATAGCGGTAAAGAACATTCTCAAGTACCTGAGGAGGACTAAGGAGATGTTCTTGGTGTATGGCGGAAAAGACCTCCAGATTGAGGCCTTTGCTGACTCCAGCTTCCAGAGTGACAAGGATGATTCCAAGTCCATGTCGGGTTTTGTCTTTACCCTCAACGGAGGGGCGGTGTGTTGGAAGAGTTCCAAACAGGAAACCGTTGCAGACTCGACTATGGAAGCGGAATACATCGCTGCATCTGATGCCGCAAAAGAAGCTGTCTGGATAAGGAAGTTCTTAAAAGAACTTCAGGTGGTTCCGTCCATTGTTGACCCAGTACCTCTGTATTGCGACAACAACGGGGCTATAGCTTTAGCAAAGGAACCCAGGTCCCATCAGAGATCCAGGCACATCTTGAGGCGGTATCACCTGATCAGGGAGATCGTGGATCGCAAGGAGATCGAGGTTCGGAGGGTTGCTTCAGAAGAGAACACTGCAGATCCATTCACCAAGGCCCTACCCCAGACTCAGTTCGAGCGGCTGATCGAGATGATAGGTCTTCGATACGCCAGTACATGGCCTTAGTGCAAGTGGGAGATTGTTAGTGTATATGCCCTAGAGGCCATTACTGTATCATACTAGTTTGTATATTACTTGATGGAAGCTTGGGATATTCACCTTGTATAAACAATCTTGCTCAACATAGTAGTATGCTACTTGGTTTGTTTCTACTTCAATGTGTACTTGTGTTTATTTCAGTATATCACTTATACGCATTAGTGGAGCCCTTAGGATCTTTGCTTGATTACCAGCATTGTGATGGCAGTCACACTAGTGGGGGCTGGGTAATCTATAGGCACATCCTTATACAGGTCCCTAGTCGTAGGACTATCGAGACAGGGCATCGATACTCCGGAGTAGACTAGTGTATGCGCTTCTCATCCCAGTGTGGGAGATGGTCTGTCCCACAGCCATCAGTACGTCGTACTGGAGATAGTATACGGGTGCTCGTTGGGTTACGAGTACACTGGACAGGACTCGTCGGGAACTGACAGGTTGGTATTATACCTATCGTCAGTTATCAGTTCCCAGGTGACATGAGTACAGCTTAGTCCGCTGACTTGACACTGACACTTCGCCTCGAGTGTGTTCCCACTGCACTTTGATCACTACCCTACCACGGCTCAAAGGAGTCGTGCAAACAGGTGGTGGTTGGGTGCAGTCCCGAAGCACTTGGAGGCAGTGACGGTTAGACAGGATTCGTCTCTCCCGGTATTGGGGGTTGACATCGCGCTGTGTCTAGGAGAGCCATTACACGAGTAGTCCCTGGCCAGGGCAAGCGAGATATACTGGTAGGTTTCCAGTGTTATCTCAGGGTGTTTTGGGCTTCACTCCGACACGACTTGTACCGCTATTGGGGGACTGACGTTTTACCGCCCCCTAGGCCCGCCATGCGATGTATCAGACGAACAGACCGGACTGTACGGAGAATGTCACATTCAGACTCAGTAGGAGTTCAGATGGGGTTTCACCTCGTCAGCCTTCTTGTCGGCATCTACCTGGGGACCGTTACGCACAGCTAGTGCCGCTTGCGGTCTGTGGTTAAACCCACTGCCAGCGTAGTGTCGAGTCTTTAGAGTCCCACACAGAGGGTATTCGCCTCTGGGCAAAACAGAGTAGAGGTCGCATGGTTTTGCGACAGGGTTCGTTCTCATCCGCGCACTTCTGCACGTTTGGAGTCCGGACGGATTATACTGGCAGGCTCTGGTTTGAGCCAGATACTGGTATATGTTTTGGGGGTTGCTTTTATATCTTGGTATTCTTGTTCCTCGGAACGAGAATGCAGGTGTGTATGCACAGTTGCTTGAGGCGGAGAATGAGGTTTTTCATTAGGGTTTCGGATCGGGTGCGTATGCATAGTTGACAGTTATCATTTTCCAAACCCTAATGGATTTGTATATTATCTATTAATAATAGTAATTAAATAAGAATTATGTTATGGTTGTTTTTTGTTGACTTGTTGACCTTGGTTGACTTGTTGACCATTGACCACTTTCATGCCTTGAAAGTCTTCCTTGATTCATGCTTACACTTCATTTAAAGAAGCATGATAGTGGTCATTCCAAAATTACCATCAACTATTCTTATTCTAATTATTATCATTTAGATAATTCATTTCTTTTGCAATATGGTTGCAAGAAAGAAATAATTGAGCTCATTCTATCATAACCTCTCTCTCTCCTCATTTCATCTTCTTCTTCCTCTTGAAAAGAGAAACCTTCTCATGTGTTGAGAATCATTCTCTTTAGAAAGAAAAGCAAACCCTAATCTCTCTCTACTCATTCTAGGATGAAGGTTTAGCAAGCCGGAAACCCTAGTTCACTCAAAGATCGAGGAAGAGCCCAAAGTCGAACCTTCGAGGTGGATCCATCTTCGACGGGAGAAGGCGACGTAAAGAGAACCATCAACCTCTACAAGGTTTGAAGAAGAAGGAGTTCAAGTTTAGGTATAACCATCTTCCATAGTAGCTAACTCTCTTTAGCTAGATTGCTAGTTTTAGTTTAGACAACGATCCCGACCAAGTTTAGTCCATGTTGCCTCTTGCGATAAAAATTCGTTTTTTATACCGTTTCCGCCTCCCCGTAAGCACCGGGGGTCGTAATATGGACTTACACCGTTATGTTGCGGAGTGTATGGAGGAGTAAGCTGAGAGAGAATTCCGTTCTCTTTTAAATAGTCCAGGAACTCGGCACTTAAGTATTCTCCACCTCGATCCGATCTTAGAATCTTGATACTTTTGCCGGTTTGTTTTTCTACTTCATTCTTGTATTCCTGGAACTTTCCAAAGGCTTCGGATTTATGTTTCATTAAGAAGACATAACCGTACCTTGAAAAGTCATCCGTAAAAGTGATGAAGTAAGAATAACCGCTTCGCGCATGCGTAGACATTGGACCGCACACGTCGCTGTGTACGAGTCCCAAGAGCTCGCTCGCTCTTACTCCGTGTCCAGTGAACGGAGTCTTTGTCATCTTTCCTTTGAGACAGGATTGACAAGTGGAATACGATTGATATTCGAACGGATTCAAATATCCTTTAGTATGTAACTTAGTCAACCTTCTCTCATTAATGTGACCCAGTCTACAATGCCATAAGAAAGTCTGATTTATTTTCGGAGACTTTCTTTTGTGTGTATTCTGGACATTGAAAATCTGTGGTTGGTTTAATACGTATATACCATTACTCAATGTACCTGACCCAATCAGAACTTGATTAAGGTGAATGTTTACAACATTGCTTACAAACGCAAATTCATAACCTTCTTTAGAAACTAAAGATACAGAAATGATATTACAAGTTGCGTTGGGTACAAAAAAGCAATTACGCAAAACCAAAACATGTCCATCTGACATTCCCAGGTGATAGTCCTCCACGGCTTTAGCATCCATGCTAGCTCCGTTCGCAACTCTGAGGGTCATGTCACCTGCCTTCAAAACCCTACGGTTTCTCAACGCCTGCAAAGAATTACAGATATGAGATCCTGATCCGGTATCCAATACCCAGGAAGTAGAGTTTATTGAAAGACAGTTTTCAATAACATACACACCTGAAGCTGAAGCTGCAACCTGCTTCAATTCCTGTGTTCTGGCCTTCCAGGCCCTGCAATCATTCTTCCAGTGTCCTTTCTTATGACAATAGAAGCATTCTTCCTTATCCACTAGCTTCCCCGCTTTCTTTGTTGCTTTAGCTTTTCCCTTCGTATCCACTTTACTAACACCGCCCCTTGGTTTGGCGGGGGCTTTCTTCTTCTTTCCCTTGGCTTTCGCCTTGGACCTAGAAGAAGATGATCCTCCTACAAACAAAGTGGATGTTTCCCTACTTTTCTGTAGGGTGCCCTCTGCGCTCCTCAGCATGTTGAGGAGCTCTGAAAGTTCAACTTCTTTTTCTTGCAAGTTGAAGTTCAGTATAAACTGGGCGTAAGTGGAAGGAAGGGACTGGAGAACTATGTCCGTATAGAGCTCACTCTCCAATGTGGTCCCTAGGTCCGCGAGCTCCTCAATGTAGACGATCATCTTTAGCACGTGCTCGGCTACTGATGATCCGACGGCCATCTTTGCCGAAAATAACTTTTTCGACGCTTCGTATCTTGCGATACGAGATTGCTCTCCATACAGTTCTTTTGTATGGAGAAATATGGATTCAAGGTCCATATTCTCGTGCCTCCTCTGATGTTCGTTGTCCATCGAGGCAAGTACGAGGCACTTGGCCTTCGCGCTATCAATCTCCCAAGTCTTGCGGATTTCCTTATCCGCGACGCTGGAAGTGGGACCAGGGACAGGGGGAGCTTTGGTGGTAAGAAGATACCCCAGCTTGTCGTAAGTGATTGCCATCTTGACATTCCTGAGCCAATCTTTGTAGTTTGGCCCTGTCAGTATATTTTTATCTAGAAGTAACTTAAGTCCAGTCATGTCGATTGGTCGCTGCAATTAGGAGAGAGAAGAAGAAACACTCAGCATGATGCTCTTGCAAGTTTAGAGTGGTTTTTAGTTTGTCTAAACAGGATGGCTCCCACTGTTTCTCGAATCCCTCCTCAAACCATAAAGGAAGAATTAGTCGGGATCAATCCCACCGCACAATACTTGCTTAACCGTTCAGCCAGGCCGGTGTCGGTACTTCGAGGGAGGTTTTCCAACGCTTTCGCGAAGTTCCTTAATTAAATAACCTCTTTTCCCTGGGGGCGTAGCCCCGCTAACACCTTTCTAGACACCTACTTGGTTTATAGCATTGATCGTTAAGTGAGAAATTTCCCGAGGAGTAGCATATACTCACAGTAGGATCGGGATCCAAATATCATCGCGTGACGAAACAGAAGGAATCCTACCAGAATCATCACACTCCAAATGGTATGCAAATCTAGCAAGTTTTAGTACTTATGAAACTCCCGATGTGGATTTTTGCCCCATGCTCTTATGACCTTGACTTTGGCCAACAAATCATAAGTCACATGTCAAGTTCTACCCGTCATTCTCCAGGTTAATTTGAATCCACCCGCACCTACCCTTGACTTTGGCCAACAAGGCAGTACGACTGTTCCAAACCAACGCATCTATCTATGCTGCACATGAATACCCAATAGCTACCAATCACTGTGCCTTGACTTTGGCCAACAAACACAGCTTGAATACTATTGACTATTCATGTGAAACGACGGAGAGCTACGAATGGTTTTGGCGAAACCGTGAACGTAGTGAACTTGATATAGTCGATGGAACGAGATAGCTTTTAAAAGGAGTGGCTCAAGCTCCGCATTTAAAAGTTGGTTTTGAAAAGAACCGAGTGGTTTTTCGAAAGTGTTCCAACGACTTTAACTTGGTTTATTATCTTGCATTAGTTCTTTTAATGCGTGATATTCTTGCATTAGTTCTTTTAATGCGTCCCATCATTTAATCCTACCATTGCAGAAAACAACCAAAATATGACGTACGCTTATGCCATTCGCATTCGCCACTGGGCCCCGTCATTACCCGTTAGGTTACTTAACTAACGACAGAGCGGGGGCTGGGCTAGCGCGTCTGTAAAACATAAGCAACGCCTAAATAATATCATATATAGATATACTGCAATGATAAACATTTCAGATCATAGATGAATACATTGGATATACTAGGAATCTGTAATTCGCACGAGCCTGTAACGAAAAACAGATTACACGGCCGCGGTGAATATCCAATACCCCACCCAAGACCCCTACGGGTGCGGCAAACTACCCGCCAAGTACCCGAAGCGTAGCAACCTCCCTCATCTCCATGAGTAGGCCACTCGACACTTCGGCATACCCGGTAGTTTGTGCACCCCCTCCATGGGTCTATCCTAGGAGCAAAAACAGTAAAAAGAAATTATACAATGACGGCTACAACCCCGACCCGGTTGTGCGACCATACAAATAATTATTACATCAATTTACAAATTTACATGAATTGAAAGAAAAGAAAACTCTCGTCTCACAACCCCCGGCTATTCACCCGCGACAATCCAACATATTCATATACACATTCCAGCAACATTACAGATCACAGATTTGTATAACCCCCACTAATCGACATATAGCGATTAGTAGACGTTCAATACAAATATCACATTACAGAAAAAACACGTTAGCTTAAGTCTTTTAGAAGTTCGATAAAAAATACGGATTTTCGGGACCCCAAAAATAAAATTTTCGTTCTGGAAAATCTGGGCAGAAAACACATATACCAAAAATCCCAAAATACCCCTATGAGAATACTGTAGCAAAGAAAGAACAGAGAGGAGCCAAGTCGGCCGCGGAACCGCGGCAATAGCAAGCTATTGCCGCGTTTCCGCGGCTCTTTGATGGGATCACTGGACCAAATTTCTACAGTATTCACAGAAAACCCTGAGTCGATTTTAGGTGTGAAAATAATCAACTTTTGAACAGTATAAAAATCGACAGAAACTTCGAATTTTGGGGTTCGTTTTCGGGACTTTTTCTTTGATCGATCTTCTAGTTACTTGCTAACATGTTAGATAAAGTTTAACTAGTCTCTGATACCACTGTAAGTCCATGCTACCTCTCCCGGTACTTTCGGGCATGCGGAATTTGGTAAAAAACGATTTTTATAGAGGTGGTAACATGGACCTATAACCCGGATCTTGGTTAAATATCTAACTAACAACCTAACTACGAGTTTCTAACTACTCGGTTAGGGGGTTATACCTTGCTTGTCTTGAACTCCTTCGTCTTCAAGCTCCGATGGTGGTCCGGATTGGCTTCTTCCCGTCGTCTCCGTACGCCGAAGATAGATCCACCTGAAAGCTCCAACCTTTGGCTCCTTCTTCGAACTTTGAAGAAACTAGTTCACTCGGTTTGCTAAACCTTGTGAACTAGAATGAGTAGAGAAGAGTTTGTATGAGATTTTATCTATGGTTCTTGATTCTCAACTCATGAGATAGGTGAACCATAGAGTCAAGAGAGGGAGCAAGAGGAAGAGGGTGAAAGCAAAAACAAGAGAGCTCAAGAACAAGAGAGAGAATGAGCAAGAAAGAATAAGCAAGCCTTTTGTCTTTCACCCTCTCATAATCCAAAACCATCATAACTCATTATACCAAATCAAGTGTTATGTGATGGTTGATGCAACCATAACCATATCATTTCATGCACTCATTTTGCACAAATGAGCAAGCAAGCAAAAGTCTTTGCCATGAAATGATGGCTATGGTTATCATGATGGTCAACTAGTCAAGCCTAGTCAACCGGTCAACAAAGTCAACAAGTCAACAAAAGTCAACAAGTCAACAAAGTCAACAAAAGTCAACAACCATGTCACCATAACACTTAATTAATATAATAGTTAATCACATATCATATTCTCATTAGGGTTGAGCAAAAAGTCAAATAGTCAACGGTCAACTGTCAACAACCCTAATGAGAATCCGCTGCCTCTGTCTCCCCGTCATCTGTGCATACACACTCGCATCCGCGTTCCGAGGAACACGAATGCATACTGGATAAATCCAATCCTAAAAGGTACACTAGGATCTGGCTTAAACCAAAGCCCTCTAGTGTAAACTGTCCGGACACTGTACGTGCACAAGTGCACGGATGTGACCGAACTCTGTCGCAAAACCATGCGACCTGTCGCAAAACCATGCGACCTCTACTCTTTTGCCTAAAGGCGAAAAGCTTTCTGTGTGGGACTCTAAAGACTCGACACTACGCTGGCAGTGGGTTTAACCACAGACCGCAAGCGGCACTAGCTGTGCGTAACGGTCCCCAGGTAATGCCGATAAGAAGACCGACGAGGCGAAACTCATCTGAACTCCTACTGAGCCTGAATGTGACATTCTCCATACAGTCCGGTCTGTTCGTCTGATACATCGCATGGCGGGCCTAGGGGGCGGTAAACGTCAGTCCCCCAATAGCGGTACAAGTCGTGCCGGAGCGAAGCCCAAAACACCCTGAGATAACACTGGAAGCCTACCAGTATATATCGTTTGCCCTGGCCAGGGACTACTCGTGTAATGGCTCTCCTAGACACAGCGCGATGTCAACCCCCAATACCGGGAGAGACGAATCCTGTCTAACCGTCACTGCCTCCAAGTGCTTCGGGACTGCACCCAACTACTACCTGTTTGCACGACTCCTTTGAGCCGTGGTAGGGTAGTAATCAAAGTGCAGTGGGAACACACTCGAGGCGAAGTGACAGTGTCAAGTCAGCGGACTAAGCTGTACTCATGTCACCTGGGAACTGATAACTGACGATAGGCATAATACCAACTAGTCAGTTCCCGACGAGTCCTGTCCAGTGTACCCGTAACCTAACGAGCACCCGCATACTATCTCAAGTACGACGTACTGACGGCTGTGGGACAGGCCGTCTCCCACACTGGGATGAGAAGCGCATGCGCTAGTCTACTCCGGAGTATCGATGCCCTGTCTCGATAGTCCTGCGACCAGGGACCTGCATAAGGATGTGCTTATAGATTACCCAGCCCCACTAGTGTGACTGCCATCACATCGCTGGTAATCAAGCAAAGATCCTAAGGGCTCCACTAATGTGTATAGGTGATATACTAAAATAAACACATGCACACATTAAAGTAGAAACAAACCAAGTAGCATACTACTATTTTGAGCAAGATTGTATATACAAGGTGAATATCCCAAGCTTCCATTAAGTAATATACAAACTAGTATGATACAGTAATGGCCTCTAGGTCATATACACTAACAGCAACATCACAGCACAACACAGAACATCAACGTGAATGTCACGTTCGCAAATCCGTCTAAAAGGGCTATAGCAGTTAGACTGGATTTACCGATCAAGTGACATTCACGGTCGCAGATATAATGTAAATACTGTGAACTAACATGTTTAAAATTTTCGATCGACTGAATTTTTCGAAGTGGGCCCCAAGCACAACTGTAGCACTCAAAAACATCTGGGCCCAAAAAGAATATACCAGAAACCCTATTTCCATGTCAGAGAGCCACTGTAAAAATTTGATGCAGTGAAGCCAAATTTCGGCGGCGGATTCGCGGCCAAAACGTGGTTTTGGCCGCTGATCCACTGCGCTACAGTAATTTCAGCCTACCAAATTTTCACAAAATGCATAAAAAACGCTGCACGTATTTTTACAATATACCAAATAATTTTTAAAGCACTGGAAAAATTCGACAGAAACTTGACATGGAAAAACGGTTTTTTGAAAATTCGTTCGATCGAACTTGTAAACACGTTAGAGCAAGCTAGACTAGGTTAATGGCGTGGCTCTGATACCAGTGTAAGTGCACGACAGCGCCCCGGCCGTCTGAACGAGGCCAAAATGCGGAATCAAAAACTTTTCTATAGACTACAACCGGCGCTACCGCGGACTTTAAACCCGGATCGGGCCATTAATCTAATGCTAGCTAACTAGAGAAGGGGTAGAGAGATATACCGAGAGATCCGTGTCCTTCGGTCTTCTCGTCGTCATCCCGATCTCCCCACGGAATCTCCGGTCTTCATCTCCTCGTCGGAAGAGCACCACATCGCCGGGTTCTTTTACGGGCTCCCACCTCTGGACCGAGGCAACTTGGGCACGAAGTTGGTGAGTCGACGTATCCAAGAATGCTGTAGGATAGTGTAGAACTCTTTTGTCTCAATGGGGTTAAGGAAGTTGCCATATTGATGTGGAGGAAGAGTAGTAAGCTTTTTAGATGAACTAAAGAATTTTTGGCAAGCAAAAGAGATCAAATTCTCTACTCAAATTTTTGGACAGCCCCTACTAGTTGTGGCCGGCCATGCAACTCAAGAATGAGAGGAGTGGAAAAGCCAAGGGGGGAAAGCCATAATGCAAGCAAGAGACAAGGATGGGTGATGATGAGGAATCATGATCACACAAAAAGTCTCAACCTACTCCCATCATATCAAGAGAGTAATGATGAAGCAAAAGAGAGTCAAGGGATGGTGGAACCATCATGAACTATAAAAAGTCTTCTCCATAATAAAATGCACAATTGCAAATAACCCCTTCCACCAAATTTCAGCCAAAGAAAGAAACAAAGGAAAATGGCCGAAACGTAAAGCAAACTGACAACTTCAGAAAAACGATCCCGTAATAAATTACAGGAAAACCCCACGACTGTATATACATACCCGCATTTGTATTCCGATCGAATACAAATGCAATGAGACAAAATCTACACTGTACAATACTAGGATCCGGCTTAAACCAAAGCCCGCTAGTATTATCCGTCCGATCATGATCCGTGCAATACAGCACGTACATGATCGAACCCTGCCATATCTCTATACGGCCTCTACAGCGTTTCGCCCGAAACTTGAGAAATGGTCTGTGGGGGACTCTAAAGACTCGTCAATAGTTTGGTTGTGGATTTAACCACTAGCACGTCAGAGGTATTAGCCATACGTAACGGGCTACCAGGTATTGACCAAAAGGGACGTCGATGAGCGAACTCATCTTGACACCCTACTGAGCCTGTCAGTGACAATATCTGTACAGTCCGGTCCGTTCGTCTATGAGCATCGCATGGCGGGCCTAGGGGGTTGGTAAAAATCAGACCCCTAAAAGCGGTACAAGTCGTGTCGGAGTGTAGCCCAGAACATCCTGAGATATTACTGGAATACCTACCAGTAAATCTCCTGCCTTGGCCAAGTACTTCGTGTAATGGCTCTCCTAAACACAGCGCGACCTCACCCCCAATACCGGGAGAGACGAACCCCTGAAGATCCGCTCACTGCCTCCATGTGGCTCGGGACTGTACCCAACTAAAACCTGTTTGCACGACTCCTTTGAGCCGTGGTAAGGTAGTAATAAAAGTACAGTGGGAACTCACACGAGACAAATGACGATCTCAGGTCAATGAACTAACCTGTACACATGTCACCAGGGAACCGCTATCTGTCGTCTGGTATAAGACCCATTAGCATGTTCCCGGCGAGTCCTGTCCGGTGTACTCATAACCCAATGAGCACCTGTATACATCTTAGGTGAACCAACTGACACCAGTGGCTTGTGAGACCGGCCACCACCCCTCGTCGGGGTCTCGACTGTATACACTAGTCTACTCTGGAGTATCGATGTCCTGTCTCGAAAACTCCCACGACTAGGGACCTTTTAAAGATGTGCTTATAGACTCCAGCTCCCACGTATATGATCGCCATCATACTGCTGGCCGTCAAGAAAAAATCCTAAGGGCTCTATCAACGCGCAATAGTGACTTGTAAGGTCACCTAAAGCAGTACACGATGATAAAGATAAACCAGATAGCATACTATCATCTTGAGTAAGACTGTTCTAACGATATAGGTCCTCTCTCAATCATTGCAATCACGTGCCTATGATCCAATAATTGACTCTGAGGGCACTATCTCCAACACATATCCTGTACTAATATATATGATATGCATAAGTATCATAAATGCAACACTATCTATCATGTGCTCCCCAAAGTAGAACATATCATATGCAAATGACTTGTATCTAGGTATAAGCCTAAAGGTAACCGAAAATATATATGTAAAACCTCTTCTTTAAAATAGCCACGGAATACGTATGTCACGGTATAAATGCAGACGCGATAGTATGAAGTGTAATAGGTATCTTATTTAAGATATACTTCTTGTTGTTTTGGTAAAGAGTGATAAGAGGTTTACGGTTTTAAAGATCCTTGTGTCATTCTGGACATGCCAAAATAATGAGACTATAGCTCGTTTTAGAGATCCTTTTGTGCCACTGGTAAAAAGTGTTAGTTATATGTATGCCATAGAGGCCATTATTATACATGTGATGTATATTATAGTGGATGCTTGGACATATATAGGAAGGACTTTCTTGCTTGACATGATAGTATGCTATCTGGTTGCTCTTTATCTTAACATGTACACTTATCATCTCTCTATTACATGTTGGTAAAACCCTTAGGATGAGTACTTAACTACCAGGATTATGATGCAGATCATACTAGTGGGGAAGAGGTAGTCGGTAAGTACATCCTTCAATAGTTCCTAGTCATGGGAGTATCGAGACGGGGCATCGATATTCCAAAGTAGACTAGCGTATACGCTTCTCGACCCATATGATGGGCGATGGATGATCCCATATCCATTAGTGTTTCACATCAGAGATGGTATACGGGTGCTCAGTGGAGACTGGGTATGCTGGATGGACTCGCCGACAACTCCTAGATGGTTTATACCTATCATCGGATAGCAGTTCTCTGGTGACACTGGTACAGGTTAGTCTGTAGACCCGAGATGGTCATAGAGTCTTGTGTGATTCCCACTGTGCTTTGATTTCCACCTTACCACGTTCAAGAGATCGTGCAAAATAGTGGTTTTTGGGTACAGTCCTGAGTCACATGAAGGCAATGAGCGATAGGAGGGGATTCGTCTCTCCCAATATTAGGGTTTGATGTTGCGCTATGCTCGATTGGCCATAGGAGAAAATCTCTGGTCAGGGTTGCTGAGATCGACTGGTAAGTGTTATCAGTAGCTTCTCGAACCGTTATGGACCTTGCATCAGTATGACTTATCAGGCTATTGGGGTCTAACGTTATACCACCCGCAGGCTGTGATATGTTGGATATAGTGCCCTCAGAGTCAATTATTGGATCACAAGCACGTGATTGCAATGATTGAGGAGGACCTATGCCGGTAGGACAGTCTTACTCGAGATGATAATATACTATCTGGTTTATCTTTATCACCGTGTACTGCTTTATGTGACCTTACAGGTCACTATTGCACGTTGATAGAGCCCCTAGGATTCTTGCTTGACTACCAGCAGTATGAGGGCGATCATATACGTGGGAGCTGGGGTCTATAAGCACATCCTTAAAAGGTCCCTAGTCGTGGCAGTTTCGAGACAGGGCATCGATTCTCCAGAGTAGACTAGTGTATACAGTCGAGACCCTGACGAGGGGCGGTGGCCGGTCTCACAAGCCACTGGTGTCAGTTGGTTCACCTAAGATGTATACAGGTGCTCATTGGGTTATGAGTACACCGGACAAGACTCGCCGGGAACCTGCTAGTTGGGATTATACCAGATGTCAGATAGCAGTTCCCTGGTGACATGTGTACAGGTTAGTTCATCGACCTGAGATCATCATTTGTCTCGTGTGAGTTCCCACTGTACTTAGATTACTACCCTACCACGCTCAAAGGAGACATGCAAACAGGTTTTAGTTGGGTACAGTCCCGAGCCACATGGAGGCAGTGAGCAGATCTGCAGGGGTTCGTCTCTCCCGGTATTGGGGGTGAGGTCGTGCTGTGTCTAGGAGAGCCATTACACAAAGCCCTCGGCCGAGGAGGGAGATTTACTGGTAGGTATTCCAGTAGTATCTCAGGGTGTTCTGGGCTTCACTCCGACACGACTTCTACCGCTTTTGGGGGTCTGACTTTTACCAACCCCCTAGGCCCGCCATGCGATGCTCATAGACGAACGGACCGGACTGTACGGATATTGTCACTGACAGGCTCAGTAGGGTGTCAGGATGAGTTCGCTCATCGACGTCCCTTTTGGTCAATACCTGGTAGCCCGTCACGTATTGGCTAATACCTCTGACGTGCTAGTGGGTAAATCCACAACCAAAGTATTGATGAGTCTTTAGAGTCCCCCATAGACCAGTTTCTCAAGTTTCGGGCGAAATGCTGTAGAGGCCGTATGGAGATATGGCAGGGTTCGATCAGATACGTGCTGTATTGCACGGATCGTGATTGGACGGATTTTACTAGCGGGCTTTGGTTTAAGCCGGATCCTAGTATTAGACAGTGTAGATTTTGTCTCTTTGCATTTGTATTCAGTGGGAATACAAATGCGGGTATGTATATATAGTCGCGGGGTTTTCCTGTAATTTATTACGGGATCGGTTTTCTGAAGTTGCCAGTTTGCATTCCGTTCCGGCCAGTTTTCCTTTGTTCCTTCACAGCCGGATTCTTTTACGATGGAGGGGGTTATTTGCAGTTTTGCAAATTACCTATGTGGAGGGGGTTTCTTGCATTTGTGTGTTTATGATAGCATCTTTTGATTCCATTCTTTTCTTGTGATCATTTCTTGCATTAATGAGATTAGAATGGATTGGATATTGAGATGACTTTGTTATCATCATTTTTGGTTATGGTCACCATTCTACTTTTCCTACTCTCACCTCCCTTCATGCTTTAGTTTTTTCTCTCCCCATTTCTTAGAGGGGTCCGGCCACATTAGATGAGAGAGGGTGAGGTTCATTTTTGATGAGGGGAATAATTCATATCTCATTTGCTTGCTTGCAAAATTCTAAAACTCTCTCCAAAGTTCATTGATCATTCCTCCATCACCATGGCAACTACATAAACCCCATTGAGACAAAATGCATTCTACACTACACCTACAGTACCCTTGGACGCGTCGGCTTGCCAACTTCGCGCCCGAGTTGCCTCGGTCCAGAGGTGGGAGCCCGTAAAAGAACCCGGCGAAGTGGTGGCCGTTTCGACGAGGAGGCGACGACCGGAGATTCCGCGAGGAGATCGGAGTGGAGACGAAGACCGAAGGACACGGATCGCCCAGTATATCTCTCTCCCCATCTTTTGGTTTGCTAGTAGCTAGGTTAATGGCCCGATCCGGGTTAATAGTGCGCGGTGGTGCCGGTTTGCAAGTTTCACAAAGTTTTTCGTTTCCGCATTTCCGGCGTTGGATTGACGGCCGGGGCGCCGCCGTGCACTTACAATGGTATCAGAGCCACGCCATTAACCTAGTCTAGCTTGCTCTAATGTGTTTACAAGTTCGATCGAACAAATTTCCGAAAACCCGATTTCCATTGCATGAGTTTCTGTCGAAATTTTCTTGGGCTCTAAAAATTTTTCAGCTTGTTTCAGAAACACGTGCAGGTAATTCTAAGCAATCTGAAAAAATTTCGTCGCATGACTTCACCTTTCCACCGCGGAACCTCGGCCAAACCCACGCATTGGCCGCGGTTCCGCCGCAAGATAGACTGTTCATTTGACCAAATTTTTTACAGTGGGCTTTTGACTAGGAAATGGGGGTTTTGGGATATTCTGTTTGGGCCCAGATTTTCTGTAAGTGCTACAGTAGTGCTTGGGGGCCCACTTCGGTAAATTTGATCGATCGGAAATTTTAAACATGTTAGTTCACAGTATTTACATTATATCTACGACCGTGAATGTTATTTGATCGGTAAATCCTGTCTAACTGCTATAGCCCTTTTAGACGGATTTGCGAACGTGACATTCACGTTGATGTTCTGTGTTGTGCTGTGATGTTGCGGATTGGTCGTGGGGGATAGCCTGGATGAAATATTAGCACAGTTTTGTTTTATATGTACATTTGATATTTCGAGGCGAGCGTCCGACATGTGGACTATCGTCACTGCCTGTTTGTATTATTATTTTGGGGCACGACCGGGTCGAGGTCGATGTACCCGTTGTATGTATATTTTACTTTCTGTACTAGGATTACCCCGCGGAGGGGTGCATGGATAGCCGGGTTCTAGAGGGTAACAAGCCCGCATCTCATGGTGTTGAGACGGAGGGGGCTTTACTCTAGAATTGGTGGGCTATTCGCTGCACTCGTAAGGGGTATAGGTTGACCCAGGAGGGGTGCCCAAGTTACCGGATTCCGTGAAGTGCTGGGTGGTCCATTCACGTTGTTGAAGGGGGCTGCCTCGCTTCAGGTTTTGGCGGGTAACTTGCCGCGCCCGTATGGGTCTAGGATTTTCATTGCACAGGCTAACCACACGACCAGGGGAACGTCGGGTTTCAGTAGCGGCTCTATGAAACCCGGGGATCCCAGATATCTGTATTGTTCTGTGATGCTGGTTACATTTCTGTAATGTTGCATTTTTATCACGCCTTGAGCGAATATTATATATTGATATATATACTAGTAGATGTTGTATATGTTTTGCATCCGCGCTAGTCCAGTCCCCGCTCTGTCGTTAGTTAAGTAACCTAACGGGTGATGACGGGACCCAGTGGCGAATGCGGATGGCATATACGTACATCATTATTTTCGTTCTTTGTGGTGTGATCAATTGATGGGACTGCGTTGATTCGGATCAATGCAAGATAAACAAACCTATTCTGATGTTGTTGGAACACTTTTTCAAAAAGCTGTTGTTGCAAGGACGTTCTCTTTTGTTTTGCACAGTGGTATTCAGTTGGAATATCCTGCTCAGTCGACGAGGCAAGGGCCGAGATCCCTTCACCGGGAGTGACCCCTTGGACAGAAGTTTGCGTCAGGGCAATAACTTCACTATAGCCGATTACTTTTGCTTTGCATCGTGGTATTTAGTTGGAATATCCTGCACCTCATCCTACGGGGAAAGAGCCGAGATCCCTTCACCGGGAGTGACCTCTTTAGCAAAGGTTTTCGTCACTATATTTTTACAAAGCTATCCAGTTCCTTCAACGATATCAAGTTCATTACGTTAAAGGTTTTCGCCAGAAACCATTCATAGCCCTCCGTCATTTCAGACGGGTAGCACGTAGTATTCATGCTATGTTTGTTGACCTTCGCCAAGGTATAGTGTATGGTAGCTGCTTATTACCTTTCTGCTGCATAGATAGATGCGTTGGTTTGGGACAGTCGTATAGCCTTGTTGACCTTCGTCAAGGGCTTATACGGGTGGGTTCAAATTAACCTGGACAATGACAGGTAGAACTTGACATGTGACTTATGATTTGTTGACCTTCGTCAAGGTCATAAGAGCATGGGGCAAAAATCACATCGGGAGTTTCTAAAGAAACTGAAACTTGCCAGATATGCGCATACCTTCTGGAGTGTGATAACGTGAGCGGATTCCGTCACGTTATCATGCGATGATAGTTGGATCCCGATTCCCACTGATAAGTTGGTTTACTCCTCGGGTGATCCCGACTAATTCTTCTTTCAGGTTTGGGGAAGAATTTGACGTTACAGTGGGAGGTTTCCTGATTAGATAAAGTGATAACCATTCTGATCTAGGCTAGAGTGCACGCTGAGTGTTTCTTTTCTCTCTCTCTTTGGCAGCGACCATTGACCCGACCTTAGACTATGACTCAGTGACCAAGTTGACCGAACCTTCTTAAACACTGGCTTTTGGATTGTCAGAGTTGCATACCTCATTGCCACTCCTACTTTTACCCTTTTCTCCAGGACACCCCGTATTACTACGAACGTCCATTTCCATTGGACAAAACCATCGTATGTTTATATACGAACTCGAAGGAATTTATTCGAGGATGGTTTCTGGTTCTGGAGAAAACGAAAAGGACTATTCAGTTGCCTTTTCCTTTTACCTTCTCTCAGGTTACGAGTGTTCCTTGGATTAGGACAATACACCTATTATGCAAATTGGATAGTCTTCTTCCAAACCTTAGGCAGGTGCCGACCGGTAGGGAATGAAGAAAACCAATTAGCCTAAACGGTGTACAGAAGGTATTAAGTTAAGACAAAGAAAGGGATTAGAAGGAGGGCAAAGTAAATTGCGACTGATATTCACGACTAAACCAAGTATTTCGTTACCACTCCCACTTTACCTTTGTATTTCTCCAGGACACTCCGTATCACTACGAAGATCCACAGTTTATTGGATATTCCATCGTATGGTTATATAGGAACTCGGAAGGAACTTGTTCCAGTTCGGGGATGGATTCTGGTTCAGGACAAATAGGAATAAGGTTTATTCGGTTGTCTTTTATCTTCACCTTCTCTCTCATTGCGAGTGCTCCTAGGATTAGGACAGTACACCCATTATGCTTATTGGATAGTCTTCTTCCAAACCATAGGCTGGTGCCGAACGGTAGGGAAGGAAGAAAACCATTTGGCCTAAAGGGGTGTGCAGAAGGTAATGACTAAAGACATATGAAGGGATTTGGAGAGATGGCAAAGAATTATACGGTTACAGTTGTGAATCTAGATAATGAAAGAGGCATTACTAGGAATACCAGGATACCCCATCGAAACATTTCAATGCTTCAGTTTCACTGTGTACTGTTAAAAGAAAACTGATTTCCCAATTAGACACTTGCTCCAGGGTATGTATTTATCAAGTTTGATTCTCACATCTGTATGGTTTTACAGATGATGAGTGGGAGTAAGTTATTGGGAATTAGGTGATCATCCTCATTATATCGGAATTCGTTGTAATTGGTGATATTTGAGGAAATCACCTGGGTTGTTTGCCGGGCGACAAATATTTGGTTTTGAATATCCGTTGTTATGCACCAATTTCAAATTGATATATCTGTACGTCTATTTTCATAGAGTGAGATATAACTTTTTGAAATTATGTCTATGACATTTACCTATATCAGTGGATGGTTAGGTAAGGAGCATTAAACATCGGTGTAATTCTTCATAACCATAAGTACAGTTTTCGATTTACAACATACAGGGAATGGGTTATTACACTCAGGAGACTTATACAGAGTATTGTATGTTGTCCAGTGTCCATTAGGACAGAGGGGTTGGTCCTCGTACTATATTCGGTTTACTTATGACTTCTCTAGTTCTTAGACATGTGTTTCGTAGAAATACAAGGTCCAAGTTTCGAGAAGTTATAGGTATATGAATAAAGTAGAGAACCAGGTGTTGCAAGTATCGGGATTCTTCAAGGTGATCGAAGATGTAGATACTTGTGCATGGTATTCAGTTGATAGTAATAATTAAGAGAACTTGCTTCTCTTTCAGGTTACTCATAATTGGAAGCATTCCTAAGTTGAGTAACGCTGATCGGCCCCCTTCCATTTAGTTGACATGCACTGGATACAGTTGCATGATTTGAATCTGGTTCAATTAAATCAGTGCCTCTATTTCTGTATTGGATATAGAATAGTTCATATCTTAACGATGTTAAGCTACGGGGAGTTGTCCGGCTCATGCTTAAAACCAGACTCTGGATAACTCAAGGCACGTTTTTGTAATGGCTGTTTGTGGGTTGACCCAGGCTATGACGAGGGTTGACTTTCTACCATCTGGAAGATCAATAGTGATATTGTTCTTGACTCGCCACAATTTTAAAAGAAATGGATTTTTTCAGAAAACTGTCGTGGGAGTATGGTAGAACTGGAAGTGATTCCAGAACCGCAAACGATTACTGAAAATTTGATAAGAACCTAAAGATTCAATCTGTATCGACATTCCATTGGCCACTCCGCAGATATGGTGGGTAACCTCAGGCACCCAAGAGGTACTCCGGTAGCCTCAAGGACGGTGACAGGGAGGTTCTTGTTTACCCAGACTTTCCATTGCTGTTGTTCCAGACCGTGAGACCCGGCAAGAGGATGAGTATAGCGTCGTTCTAAACTAGCTTTAGAAGTGTACGTCTATATGACTTTGCCAGAGGGTTGTCGTAGTCAGTGGGAGCAGCGGAAGCATTGGTGGACAGGTGGCTTATGTCTATTTATAGACTAAAGCAGATAAAGCGGAGAAATATCATCTATTTCTGATGTGACAGTCATAGGTTTGACTTCATCAGAATAGGGGATGGATCTGTTAAGAAGGTAGTAGGGTGTGATGTCCTGGTATTTGGATGACATATACAGAGTAGGAAGTGATATTCCTATACTACGATCGGTTATTCTTTGGTTGTCACACAGTGGTTTCTCCACATGGGACTTGGATATAATATCAAGACATTCTGGTTACTAGATTTGGGTGGTTTCCCAATCAGAGTACTTAGACAGCATTCTAAGAGTTTTTAGAATGGACGACTCCTGGCACGGTAGTGTACCTGCAGGTGATGGAGTCACCCTCTCTAAAGGTGTCTTATAGACTAAAGTAGAGAGGGATGTGCATGATTGGCAGATCACTTGCTTAGGCAATTGAGTCAATCATGAGATGTCAAGTACCACACCAGATGTTGTTCTTGCAGTAGATGCAATAAGTTGATATTAATCCAATCCGGGAGAAACATTCGGAAGCAGTTTTAGAACATAAGTGCGTGTTCTAAGGATATGATAACGACAGCCTCATTCAGGAGACAATTATCATTCCAGGTTTCCAAGGTGACCTGGACGGCAGAGTGGCCGTCAGAGTTTTAGTTTTCCCTCTGACGAGGGGCAGTATTTTGGACAGGTGATCCAAGCAGATACTGAGGGAGGCATAGTGTAGGATACTGATTAAGTTCAATTGACGATACAGTCTAAGAAGTTTGGATTTGGAGTTCATTTCTGAACTAGGTCCCATCAGACATCCAGATATTCTAAGACAGGTATTGCTCATTTCGGGAGATGGTTTTCTCCGCGAACTTGAGATATAGAGAGTCATAGAAAGAAACATCAAAGCGGATCCACTCACTGAGGCTATTCCTCGAACGCAATAGTTTCGCAAACGAGCTTTGTGAGCCTGGCTAGTAGAGGAGTTGGGTGTTCGGTATCACACGGGCTGTGAGTATGCGACATCGCAATAATTAGCCTTGAGTGAAAGTGGGAGATTGTTGGATATAGTGCCCTCAGAGTCAATTATTGGATCACAAGCACGTGATTGCAATGATTGAGGAGGACCTATACCGGTAGGACAGTCTTACTCGAGATGATAGTATGCTATCTGGTTTATCTTTATCATCGTGTACTGATTTAGGTAACCTTACAGGTCACTATTGCATATTGATAGAGCCCCTAGGATTCTTGCTTGACTACCAGCAGTATGAGGGCGATCATATACGTGGGAGCTGGGGTCTATAAGCACATCCTTAAAAGGTCCCTAGTCATGGGAGTTTCGAGACAGGGCATCGATTCTCCAGAGTAGAATAGTGTATACAGTCAAGACTCCGACGAGGGGCGGTGGCCGGTCTCACAAGCCACTGGTGTCAGTTGGTTCACCTAAGATGTATACAGGTGCTCATTGGGTTATGAGTACACCGGACAGGACTCGCCGGGAACCTGCTAGTTGGGATTATACCAGATGTCAGATAGCAGTTCCCCGGTGACATGTGTACAGGTTAGTTCATCGACCTGAGATCGTCATTTGTCTCGTGTGAGTTCCCACTGTACTTATATTACTACCCTACCATGCTCAAAGGAGACGTGCAAACAGGTTTTAGTTGGGTACAGTCCCGAGCCACATGGGGGCAGTGAGCGGATCTGCATGGGTTCGTCTCTCCCGGTATTGGGGGTGAGGTCGCGCTGTGTCTAGGAGAGCCATTACACAAAGCCCTCGGCCGAGGCAGGAGATTTACTGGTAGGTATTCCAGTAGTATCTTAGGGTGTTCTGGGCTTCACTCCGACACGACTTGTACCGCTTTTGGGGGTCTGACTTTTACCAACCCCCTAGGCCCGCCATGCGATGCTCATAGACGAACGGACCGGACTGTACGGATATTGTCACTGACATGCTCTGTAGGGTGTCAGGATGAGTTCGCTCATCGACGTCCCTTTTGGTCAATACCAGGTAGCCCGTCACGTATTGGCTAATACCTCTGACGTGCTAGTGGTTAAATCCACAACCAAAGTATTGACGAGTCTTTAGAGTCCCCCACAGACCAGTTTCGCAAGTTTTGGGCGAAACGCTGTAGAGGCCGTATGGAGATATGGCAGGGTTCGATCAGATACGTGCGGTATTGCACGGATCGTGATTGGACGGATTTTACTAGCGGGCTTTGGTTTAAGCCGGATCCTAGTATTAGACAGTGTAGATTTTGTCTCTTTGCATTTGTATTCAGTGGGAATACAAATGCGGGTATGTATATACAGTCGCGGGGTTTTCCTGTAATTTATTACGGGATCGGTTTTCTGAAGTTGCCAGTTTGCATTCCGTTCCGGCCAGTTTTCCTTTATTCCTTCACAGCCGGATTCTTTTACGATGGAGGGGGTTATTTGCAGTTTTGGAAATTACCTATGTGGAGGGGGTTTCTTGCATTTGTGGCTTTATGATAGCATCTTTTGATTCCATTCTTTTCTTGTGATCATTTCTTGCATTAATGAGATTAGAATGGATTAGATATTGAGATGACTTTGTTATCATCATTTTTGGTTATGGTCACCATTCTACTTTTCCTACTCTCACCTCCCTTCATGCTTTAGTTTTTTCTCTCCCCATTTCTTAGAGGGGGCCGGCCACATTAGATGAGAGAGGGTGAGGTTCATTTTTGATGAGGGGAATAATTCATATCTCATTTGCTTGCTTGCAAAATTCTAAAACTCTCTCCAAAGTTCATTGATCATTCCTCCATCACCATGGCAACTACATAAACCCCATTGAGACAAAATGCATTCTACACTACACCTACAGTACCCTTGGATGCGTCGGCTTGCCAACTTCGCGCCCGAGTTGCCTCGGTCCAGAGGTGGGAGCCCGTAAAAGAACCCGGCGAAGTGGTGGCCGTTTCGACGAGGAGGCGACGACCGGAGATTCCGCGAGGAGATCGGAGTGGAGGCGAAGACCGAAGGACACGGATCGCCCGGTATATCTCTCTCCCCATCTTTTGGTTTGCTAGTAGCTAGGTTAATGGCCCGATCCGGGTTAATAGTGCGCGGTGGTGCCGGTTTGCAAGTTTCGCAAAGTGTTTCATTTCCGCATTTCCGGCGTCGGATTGACGGCCGGGGCGCCGCTGTGCACTTACATGATATGCGACATATCAGACGATGAGACCGGACTGTACGGTAGTGTTACTGATTGGATTCGCAGGAGTATGAGCAGGCTTTCTTGTTGATCTTCTGATCGCTCAATACCCGGGTGGCCGTTACGTTTAGCAGACTGCTTGCGGCTTGTAGGTGACTGATATGATCACCACCTACTGCCGGCGTATTGACGAGTCTTTAGAGTCCTATACAGAGGTTTCCTGGCTCAAGCGAAACGAAGTAGGAGCACATATGTGATATGTCCGGGACTGAGATTAATACACGTATGTGATACCGCATTCTATTCTCACGATTTGTGATATCGGTCGGTTATATGTGATATAACCGGGTTATCGGATCAAGTGTTGATTCGATAAGTTGTTACATTTGATATTAGCCGGTTGTATGTGATATAGCTGAATTATTAAATCAAGTGTTGATTTAATAATTTAATATATATTTATATATTTGTATATTGAATTATATTAACTAATATTAGCTCACTTAAACATTTCTTTTTCTCACTAGTGTACACTTAATATATATGTGATATATATTAATATACAACTTTTGTGTCATGCTTGATGCCACATGCTACATAGGTGTATGAGACTTACACTATACTTAAGATAAAATTAGGGTTTGTATTTATCCAAGTAATTCAAAATTGATGGAAATTTGTCATAGTTGGATGCTTGGAGAAGCTTATGCTAACCATTGACTTAGTCTACTAACTTTGTTTTACATGAGATATTTATTAACCTAATCATTATCCTTAGCCATAGTTTAGTCTATACATGAGTTAGTATATGATACAAACTCACCCATGGTTGCTATTCTCACCTCATGAGTTTCATTTTCTTCTCCACTTCATCTTCTTCTTCATCAAGAGAAAGCTTTCTAGCTTTTCTCAAGGTGAAGAAATATTGTGAGAAAAATAAATCTAAAGTGAGCAAAATTCTTACTTCATCATCCTCTACTATACTAGCCATTTAGTTTAGGGAGTTTGCTTCACTAAATCCTAATTAGTGAAGAGATAGCTTGGGTTGGTGTCTTCTTGACGTAGATCATCTTCGGCCTCAAAGACTTCAAGCAAGCTTGTTCCGCTCATCTTATGGAGCCTTTCTAAAGTCTGGGAGTTCACTACTTGGAGCGAAGGGACTACTACACGGAGCTATTGAAGTGAAGGACCGGTCTATAAAGGTTGTATTCCTTGTTCACTTAGATGTAAAGTTGTTTACATGCTTGTTTCTTCTAAATCTCTAGTTAAGATTCTAGGGTTAGGTTTGTTTGGCATGGAAATTTTTTGAAATTGGCATGGACGATGCCTCCCGAAACCTTGCTGTCGTGCTTCGCATCCCAACAAAAAGATATTCAGATACTGTCCCCTGGATCAGTCCTGGTCGGCTACAATAATGCGCAACTATAACTGTATACCTCCTATGATAGCAACATGTCAATATATGGATGTCCAGCATCGACACCCAAAATCAGAAATCCCTCATGTCCATCACCGACACACAAATTCTCAAATCTCTCGTGTCCATCACCGACACGAAAATGCAGATATCGTCGACACCATCTCAACAGATGATCGCCCCTCGATATCTCTGGCCCCGGTCAGTATCCCCTGGATATCCGTCGTGCACACATCTAGCTCTGGCCAGTATCCCATGGATATCTTCCGTGCTTATATCCATCTCCGGTATCGAGTGTCCTCGCTAGGCTCCCCTCCTCTAATGCGGCTTTCCTGCCCCTCGGTTTCGACCGGGTCCACCATGTATCCTTCTGTTTACTCCCCCACTCAGCCCGAATAAGTAGCAAGTCCATAACCGTATATCTCCCCCACTCGGTCCGGAATAAAAACAATCAGAAAACATCAAGCTCATGGTGGACGTCAACTCATCCTATCTGTCACGACCCAAATATTTCGACTCGTGACCGACACTTAACCATGCTACGTCTACAGGCGTAACGCGACTAAGTAAGCCGAACCCAGAAATCAAAACCATTTAAAAATAGTGAGTGTTGAAAACATTTAGTTAAAGCATTTAGAAAACCTTAAATAATTCAATAAGTTCTTTTTAAAGTTACTTAATCATTTAAATAATTTTGGCAGCATTTCCTTTGTAAAAGTAGCTCCGAGACCGGGTATAAAAGAGGATATGAGATATAATGAAACAAAACATTCCCAAACGGGAGCAATCACGCCCAACGGCGGAAACCATCAACACAAGAGTAATATACGATGCCGTAGCGAAGAATGAGCAATAAGTAAAAATCACAGAATATAAACTGCATATAAAAACATTCGGCTCCCACGAGCTCGACACTAGAATACAAAATATACATCATCGTCCTCACACAGTATCTAAGTCCAGTACATAAATGGTAGATGGAGAATACTAGATACAAAAGGAGTACAATAAAAGTAATCAGATACCACAACCCACCTAAAATGCAAAACAGCTCTCACACCAACTGTAGTGGTATCTGTAGCCAAAAGATGCAAAAGGCAGCCTGCCGCGACTACTCTGAAGGGCAACCTGCAAATACTGTGGCACAACGGGGGTGAGTTGCCAACTCATGAATAGAGATAACATATAAAGGTAATCGCGAGCATGCACGTACTGCGCTACTCTATCAAATGCCCGCAAGTAAGATCTATATGCGACAAGCAGTAGGTGCAATAATCATGCAAATGCTCTGTCAGGTAAAATAACTACAGGATGAGATATATGACAATCAATGCTGAGCATGGGATAAACAACATCTACACGGAATATCAACGTGGAAAATAATCGGTGCCCACAACTGCACCCAAATCCCAAATAACTCAGGCGCCGGCACACCCATCGGCCCTCAAATCCTGTAAATCTCTGAGAAATCACGAGTGCCCAATATCGGCACTCAAAATATCATAAAATACTCGTGTCCAGCATCGACACGCAAATCCTCATATATCGGGCTCCGTCAGTCCGGATCGGCCCACGGGCTCCGTCTGCGGTATCGGCCCTAGGCCCCAGCAGTACGGATCATCCCGCATCCATCTCTCGACTCTGGTCAGTATCCTCCGGATAACCGCCAGGTCCAACTAATCACCGGTAGGTACTCGCCACCCTGCTAGGCTCATCTTCTACTCCACGAAAAACATTTCTCGCCCCGGGGAACCATACCGGGCCCACCACGAACCCGCAAACGGATCATCCAACTCCTCGAATCGGGTTTCAAGCACACAACTCAGCACCGAGAAAACGCGTGGTGGACGCACCAAAATATCATATCACGAGGAACCGGGTTTTCAAATATTGCATCTTTTCTTAAAAATTCCCTCGGTCCTCAAAACCAGAAATTACATGAAAATCCAACACCAAGAAATAAATTCAATGCGATGTGCTATGTACATCAATCCATGATATAGGTATAAGGGAAAACCGCTTTAAAAAAAATAGTTTCCGTTTTTAAAGATATCATGCGGATCCCAATTTCCATAAAAATCATATCGAAACACATATGAGATGAACTACAGCAATAAAATCATGGAAGTTCTACAGTGAGTGTGTCATGGCAATTACTGACGGTGTGTGTGTAACATGCATAGTAGTGCTCGTGCAACATGAACCGTTAGTAATAGTGCGGTGTTCTATCAATTCTAAGCATACATACAGCAGGGAATGCAATATGCAATGACAGTCCATGAGATAAATGCAACATATAATAATAAGGTCCTATCAGCCCTGACGCATAACGCCATGCGGGCGATATCCCCGTAGATGTTAAATCTACTCACCGAAGTCTCGCGCTAAGTGTAGCCAACGACTTGCTTCCCCTCCTTCGCAGCGTCCGTCTTACTCGCCTGCGAACCTAAAATCACACAATATATCACATATAAGCTCAAATCCACAAAATGTGATTATTAAGGTCAAACTAGAAACCTGTGTCGGAAACCAATCGCGCGTGTCCGCGATACGCTAAAACGTGTGATCACGTGCCTGGAACTACCCTGACGCGTCGCGATACACAGAAACCCCAAACCCACACACGTATCACGCGTGTCGCGAAGGTTTAGAAATACGGAAAAACAGGTATTTAGCCCCAGATTTTTCTACAGTAAGAACCAAACAAAATTGCACATGCCATGAGTCTAAGGGTTGCAGCAGACATCTATAGGACCAAACCCCAACCCAAACCCTCCCCATCTGGCAGCAAATTGCGGCCAGATCGAATTTTTCGGCGGCCAGAACAAGTCCTAAGGGGGTCGGGTTCTACCAGGGTTATCAGCTCCTAACCACTATGCTACAGTCCTCTCAAATTTAATCTGAACTCATCGGGTCGATAGCAGTTTACAGAGACACAAAATTTGCCTTAAAACGACGAATCTGCTTCAAAAAAGAGATCTGGTGGTATTTTAGTGCAATTGGGGGCTAAGCTGGGTTAAAATGGCCTTAACAACACTCTATCAACCTACTAAAACCAAATCATACATCACTTGCTCAAGGTTCCCACTAATCACCACATATCGCACTAAATCACACCAATAAACACTAACCGAAGCAAAACTATACTAAACAAGTAAACTAGGGAGTAAGTTCAGGAAATATACCCCACACTCGACCCTAGGGAGCTGGAGGAAGAAGAAGAAGTGGAGGGAAAGAGCTGCAGCTGGAGTTGTTGCTGTTGCTGTTGCAAACTGCTGCTCACTGATGCTGCTGCTGCTGTGATGCCTGTTGCTGCTGCTGGGGATGCTGGCTGCTGCTGCTGCTGCTGGGAAGGTAAGTGGGTATGTGTGTGTGAATGAGGTAGAGAGAAAAAGAACAAAAGAATGAGAGGAATCATAACCCCAATTGTCAACCCCTCTACTCTCTCTCTTCATTAAATGCAAGCATGGCTTTTGCCATGATGCATTCTCTCTCTCTCTCTCTCAAGTCAACACCCAAAGGAAATTCAAATTAAAGCAACCATCAAATAACTAATTAAACTTAATTAAAACCCAAAAGACTTAATCCCCATGATTAACCCACCATGGTTACTAATCATGGTATCACCTCATTTAAAAACCCTAGTTTATATGCACATGTGTGTGCAAGCCTAGGAAAATTCTAGAAAAATATTTATTAAATTAGGAAAAATACTTGAAACACAATTTGGTAAACTTTTTATTAAAAACCCTTTATATAAATATAATAGTCACTAAACACATCCTAAGGTGTTACAGTATCCAGAAATATAAAGTAAAGAAGAATAATTGCATATATCACTCTGATGATATATTATATATATACATATATAGTAGCGTCCCATACCACTGATATATATCATCAAAAGTAAAACATCCTGAAAACTTATAAGAATCGAATATGAATATTCATGGTACTGGTATTCGCAATATTCAGCAGGTAATAAAGGTACAGTACGTAAGTATAGACATGCAGGCAACAAACGTAAAAGTTCTACTGTGTCATGCAATACTAATGATGTGTAGTGTAGCATATGCGTCTGTACTCGTGCAACATGGCAATCATTAGTATTTGTGCAAGTGTTCTATAAGTGTTTAAAGCAAAAGTAGTTCTAACTATATCCGTAGCATATAATTACAATTAATTTTCCCGGATATAGGGAATTCATAACGCCTCGTAACGGCATTAACATACACATCGAGCGGTATAATGGTCCTATTGTGTCATGGCAGTACCAATGAGGTGTAGTGTAACATAAGCATTTGTGCGCATGCAATATAGTACTCATTGGTAGTTGTGCGGTGTTCTATCAGTGTGTTCGTATAACGGAAACGTATCTAATCGATAAGTGTATCGCGAACGTGTAAAGTAAATCTAAGCGTATCGCGTAAATATTAATCGTAACTACTTTCTATGATCTATACCATTATCTTTGAAATTAGAACGAAACGTTATTTTGAAATAAGGAAGCTGCATTAAGTAAAAATAGATATTCGTTTTGGAAAATAGCATCGCATCCTTGTTATTTATCATTTAAAAAGGAGAACGAATCATTGGTTTTTAAAAGAGTATAGCTCACTTAAACGTAATGTCCTAAGTCGGAATAACCGATGATTCCCCGAGTTCAAAGGAAACTTGGCCATATTCGGCACACTATCCACAATATCACAAGTGCAGGGTTGCCTAGCATGGCAGCAAGTTTTCGGGAGGCATCGTCCATGCCAATTTTAAAATTTTGTCGTTCTAGTAAACCCTAACCCTAGAATCGCTACTAGAAAACCCGACGAAACATAATGTAAACACTTTACATCTAAAGTGAACAAGGAATACAACCTTTGTAGACCGGTCCTTCACTTCAATAGCTCCGTGTAGTAGTCCATTCGGTGCGATCACGAACTCCCGGACTCTAGAGAGGCTCCCATGAAGAAACGAACAAGCTTGCATCGAAGTCTTCGAGGACGAAAATGATCTACGTCGAGGAGACACTAACCCAAGCTATCTCTTCACTAATGGTGAGATTAGTGAAGCAAACACCCTATACTAAATGGCAAATAGTAGAGGATGATAAAGTAGGAAGTGGGCTCACTTTAGATTTATTTTTCTCACACTAAATCTTCACGTAGAAAAAACCCTAGCAAGCTTTTTCTTTTGTTGAAGAAGAAGAATGAACTCATGAGAGAGTGAGGTTAGAATTGCAATCATGGGTGAGTTAGTGTCATGCCTAACTCATGTAGAGAATAAACCATAGTCTAAGGTTAAGGGTTGGGTGAACAAATACCTTAAGCTAGACAAACAAGTTGAATAAGTCAATGTATCCATAAGTTTCTACATGCTTATCCATGACTAATTCCAAATGTTTTGTGAATTACTTAATGATAAATATAACCCAAACATAAACCCTAGCATGGTATAAGTCTCATACACTCTTGTTGCATATGTAACCTAACATGACACATAAATATATATCACATATATATTTATGTGTCAAAAGAAAACAATACATATATCACATATATGTAAAGTGTATCAAATATAAGAAAAAGAATTACTTAAGTGAGCTAATATTAGTTAATATAATATAATATATCAAATATATAATTATACATTAAATTATTAAATCAACTCTTGATTTAATAATCCGGCTATATCATATACAACCGACTGATATCATATGAATCAACTTATCGAATCAACTCTTGATCCGATAACCCGGCTATATCATATATAACCGACCGATATTACATATCGCGAGAATGGAATGCGGTATAACATACACGCATTAATCTCGGTCCCGTACATATCACATATGTGCTCCTACTCCGTTTCTCTTGAGCCAGGAAACCTCTGTGTAGGACTCTAAAGACTCGTCAATACGCCGGCAGTAGGTGATGATCATATCAAACACCCACAAACCGCAAGCAGTCTGCTAAACATAACGGCCACCCGGGTATTGAGTGATCAGAAGATCAACAAGCAAGCCTGCTCGTGCTCCTGCGAATCCAATCACTAACACTACCGTACAATCCGGTTTCTTCATCTGATATGTCGCATAACACAGCCTGGAGTGGTATAACGTCAGACCGCAATAGCCTGATAAGTCATGCCGATGCAAGGTCCATAACGGTTCGAGAAACTACTAATAACACTTACCAATAAATCTCAGCAACCCAGGCCAGGGATTTCCTGTTATGGCCAATCGAGCATAGCGCAACATCAACTCCCAATACCGGGAGAGACGAAACCCCTCCTATAGCTCATTGCCTCCATGTGACTTGGGACTGTACCCAAAAACCACCTTTTTCCACGATCTCTTGACCGTGGTATGGTGGAAATCAAAGCACAGTAGGAATCACACAAGACTCTATGACGATCTCGGGTCTATGGACTAACCTGTACCAGTGTCACCAGAGAACTGCTATCCGATGATAGGTATGATACCATCTAGGAGTTCTCGGCGAGTCCGTTTAGTGTACCCAGTCTCCACTGAGCACCCGTATACCTTCTCTGATGTCAAACACCAATAGATATGGGATCATCCATCGCCCATCTCATGGGTCGAGAAGCGTATACGCTAGTCTACTTTGGAGTATCGATGCCCTGTCTTGATACTCCCATGACTAGGAACAATCTAAGGATGTACTTCCCGACTACCTCTGCCCTACTAGTATGATCTGCATCATAATTCTGTTAGTCAAGTACTCATCCTACGGGATTTATCAACATGTAATAGAGAGACAATAAGTGTACATGTTAAGATAAAGTGCAACCAGATAGCATACTATCATGTCGAGCAAGAAAGTCCTCCCTATATATATCAAAGCATCCACTATAATATATATCGCATGTACAGTAATGGCCTCTAGGGCATACATATAACTAACAATCTCCCACTTGCACTAAGGTCATCTGTTGTAGTATCTAATACCCAACAATATAGCAGTGGTTGTAGTATCCCATACTCAACCATCCCATAGAAGTCTCTCTAGAGGTAAGGCCTTTATCAGTGGATTCGCTGTGTTATCCTTCGTATCTACTCTCCTGACCTCGATTGAGATCAACCATCTTCCTGATCAGGTGATACTTGCCTCAGAATATGTCTAGAACGCTGATGAGAACGGTGTTCCTAGGCTAAAACCACAACTCCATTGTTGTCACAATAACACTTATTGGACGCTCAATGGTAGGAACCATGTTCATCTCATGAACAAGAAATGTCCAAACGACCACTTTGGCAGCATCGTTGGTAGCAATGTATTCAGCCTTTATCATCTAGTATGTCACGGTATCTAGCTTGGAACACTTCTGTAACACCTTGAAATTCGTTTAGAATGTTTTCTCGTTATTTAGCTAGTGTGCGTGTTTTTCGTAAAAATGGATATCTTATTTTCCTTCTTGGCTAGCGGGTTTTGTGTTGTGGAGTGTTTATATGGATATATATATTTATAGGGTTGTTAATTATTTTTAGTTGTGTTTACCCTAATTGGAAATTGTGTTAGTGTACACATGCACACTTATCACATTTTTGTGACTTTGGTTAAAAAGTGTTTTATGTTAACCCTTTTTCTTTTCTTGCATGGTTTTATTTATCCCACCCATTTAAACAAGTCAAAACCCCTTTTTATAATGCAAATTTAAATAGAAATGAAGGTATGGTGGTTAGGTATGGGATTTGACCTTGTTTGACCTTTGCTTCTCTCTCTTTTCTCTCTCTTTCCCTCACTTCTGAGCTCCAATAGAAAGAAAGGCAGCAGCAACACCATTTTCTCTATTTCTCTCTTCTCTTTTCATTCCTCATTAAATCTCCATTCAAACCCTACTCAAAACAACACTTTTCCTTCACAAACCATAGAAAAAAATGAGCTTTTGAGGTGTTTGGTGGTGGATCTGCACACTTGAGGAAAAAGCAGGGATTTTTGGTGTTTCTTAAGGTGTTTTGAAGGTATTAACTCACCCTTAGCACCTCTTTTTCATAACGTAAAGTATTTCTAGCAAAATATCACATTTTATGCATGTTTTGTGCTTAATTAAGGGATCTAGTGAGGTTGTGATAAAAATTAACTTTTTATGGCTTGATTAGCTTGGTAATGTGATATTAGTGTGGTTTTGGACTTGGGTTTATTTCAGATTTCACAAAAATACCCTAAAGTATCATTTTAGTGCAAAGTGTGACTTTTAGCTTGAAATTGGGTTCTGTTGAAACTGCTACTACCCGGGGTGTTTCAGAATAAAATTGTAATTACTGGGATATACACAGTATGTATGGAGTGCACACACCAAACCCGGGAGCCCAACCCCCTACCCAGGCCGCCGAAAAACTCATTCTGGCCGCAAATTGCGGCCGGATGGGAGGATGGTGGGTTGAGGTTTTTGTGGTTGGTGTCTGCTGGTATTTCGAGTGTGTTGGTATATTTATTTTTATAAAAATATTTCTGTATAAAAATCTGGGACCTATTACCCTATTTTCCGTATTTTAAATCTCCGCGACACACGTGATACGTGTGTGGTTTTGGGTTGTGCTGCGTATCGCGACGCGTCATGTTAGCTTCAGGAGCGTGATCGCACGTTTTAGCGTATCGCGCACACTTGCGCTTGGGTTGCAACGCGGGGTTCTAGTTTGACCTTAATATTTCATTTTTGGTAGATTTGAGCTTATGTGTGTTATATTGTGTAAATCTAGGTTCGCAGGCGAGTGAGACGGACGCTGCGAAGAAGGGGAAACAAGTCGTCGGCTATACTTAGCGCGAGACTTCGGTGAGTAGATTTAACATCTACGGGGATATCGCCCGCATGGCGTTCTACGTCAGGGCTGATAGGACTTTATAGCTACACATTGCATTTACCTACATTGACTGTTCATGGATACTGTTGTTGCATACTGCATTCCCTGCTACATGTATGAAAACTTAGAATTGATAGAACACCGAACTATTAGTAACGGTTTATGTTGCACGAGCACTAATCTGCATGATACACACACACCGTTAGTAATTGCCATGGCACACTCACTGTAGAATTGCCATGATCATTATACTGCAGTTCGTTTCACATATGATTCGATATGATTTTTATAGAAATTGGAAGCCGCATGCTGTCTTTGAAAAATGAACTATCTTAAGAAACGCGGGTTCCCCTTGTATCTATATTATGATGACTTGATGTACATAGCACATCGTATTTGATTTACTCATTGGTGTTGGATTTTCATGTGATTTCT